>CAHIKZ030000094.1:0-32500 GCA_903632075.3 Acanthosepion pharaonis
GTTCTCTATTATTTCAACCTCATCCACAGAGGATGGTGATCTCCCTTTTTTTTTTTCCATATGTGGTCAGCTATGCCAGATTTTTCTATTCCACCTCATGTTATGGCTTGATAATTGCAGTCTCACTTTAAGTGGGCAGCCTGTTTCTCATTTATATTTCTTAATACAGCTGCACGGGATGATCTACACACAGTCCTCAGTCATGTTCTCCTCTATGGCGGGTCTAACTCAGAAGAGGTGTCTGTGAAGTGTTGAACCACTTTGACTGTTGCCCTGATGTTATATGGACCAGATCATTGGTATTTTTTCTAAAAATCTCTTCACATTGAAAATAGCTTCAGTCTGCATACCCTGAGTGTTGTTATCCTCTTGTAGTCTTCTATTCCAGTTTGTCAGAGCTGCTGCCATGTACCCAGAGTTGTTGTTACATTGTAGGGTCTTGCTTATACTGACCATTTCTTGTTCATATGTCTCTGGGTTGTAACTTATGACTTTTGCTCAATGTTGTAAACAGTAGACTATCCCCTTTCTTTACACTATATGGGTGGGGAAAATGGAAGTTTAGATATTGTCTAGTGAATGTTGGCTTGCTTTGAACCCATGCTATGTTCAAGATATTAGTACATCCATTTGTAGTCGTTTTCTCTCTAAATTGTGAACTGTATTGATGATCTTATTGAGTTGACATGGTCCAGTAGTAGCTGAACCTCTTCCTGGTGTGGTCAGAGTAGGAAGGTGCCATCTATGTATCTCAGCCATAGTTGTGGCTTTAGTGATGTGGATTCTAATATATATGTATTTCATGTATATGTTTGTCATTGTTGGTAATAATGGTGAGCTCATTGCTAAGCCTTCATCCTGTCGATATATGTCTGATCCCATCCCGAAGTGTGTTGTTTGTGTACAGAAAGTCAGCATCTCCAATCTATTGGTATACTAGTTCATTCTCCTAAGGAGGAGTCTGAGACCAGTCTGTCCCTAACTACCAAGAGTGCCTCTTCCGTGGATACTTTGATGAACAAACTCACCACATCCATGTTTGCCACCTGATTGGATTGGATGGGAGTGTCTTTATTACCACAAAGTGGGCAGAGTTTCAAACATATGAAGGTGACTTTCCGGTTAATGGTCAATCATATCTACAAGGAAGTGAGGGTGCCACACACAATTTTCATATTTCTTTTTTGAATAATATACAATTTGGGAGGCTGACAGCATTTTTGCATTAAAATCACAGAAAAATAGACAAATCATAATATTACTTACACTATTTACATTTGAACTATTGTCCTCATTGTTGTTGTTATTATAATGTTTCAGTCATTGTGCCCTCTGGCCTTCATCAGGTATATATCAATCTGGGTAACCTACAAGGAATTCTGAAACCTTTATTTAATCTATGGGGGTAGACGGTTCTTGCTCCACTGCCCATATCTAAGAATATTGTCTAGTTCTTATTTTTAGTACTGATCAGTTATTGCTCATCTGTTTCCATTGAATCCCAGTACACACTGCCCAGCCTAGAGATTGAACTCACAATTACTAAGTCACCAAATTCACAAATCAACACTTTAATCCACTAGGAGATTGTTGCATGGGCCTAGCTGATTAAAGCATTGTGATAGTCTACATGTAAATATTGATAACACTTGATCCCAGAAATTCAGGCTCAAAGTCATATTTTGTAAACATATTTACGACCATATAATAATAAAAATATATGGTAATAAAAGTTATTTGACAATGTAGTGCTGCACTTTGAACCAACGTCTGATTAGATTTTAGAAGCTGCTTCATGGGGGAACACTGTGGCTGGATGCAGAAAAAGTGGCATTATTGGAAAGTGACCACATTGTCAAAAAAGAAAATCCCAGACAAAAACTGCTTTAGAAATCATTCTGGTTTATCCATGCACTTCATTTAATAGGACAGCTGCTACTAGATTTTGGAAAAATGGAGAAAAGCATAGAGTGTCAAATAGGGTTCTCCCTTATAGCATTCATCAGGGTAGACTGTCCAGCTGGTAAAAAGGTTCTTCGTTTATAGAGTTTAAACAATTCTTCTCCAGTTAATTTGACTAAAAGTCATAAATCACAGCTCCCAGCCCACACTCGTCCCAGGCCAAAATACTTTGCTCAAGACTTATCAGAGATAGATAAGAATGTTGACTTTGAGTTGTCATGGTCAATTAAAAGGTCATTCTTCTACTCCCAGCCTGAGCATCATCATATATCACTACAGCAGATAGCTTTGTTCTTAGCATAGATATAAGCAACTTATGGATAAAATTTTTTTTCTTTCTTCCATGAGAACTTTCATTTTTTCACTTGAGCACTCACTTTGGCATATGCAAATTGCTCATTTGTTGCTCTTTCACCTTAGAATTACTTTTAGATAAAACTTTACAAATTGCTTATTTCTTGGATTGATCTGGAAATCTGGAAAACAAAGTACTGGGAAAGGAAACCAAAGGAGGGCTTCCTTTATCACATCACCAACTGTCTTAACCTTTTTAGGAGCCATTAAATCCTTGCTTTGTAGAAGTGGTGATACTGCTTGGACTTTAACTAAAATCCTAGAGTCCAAGTTTGATGGACCCTACACTCAGATGCTAAGAGCTATACTTAACATCTCTTGGAGACAACCCCCAACTAAATCACAGCTCTATGAATCCATCCCTGATATTTCTACAATTTTACACAAACACAGAATGCACTTTTCAGGACACTACTGGCAAGCAAATCAACAACCTGTGAGTGATCTACTGCTCTGGAAACCTAGCCATAGAGCAAGACCGCTTAGTTGCCCAGCAACTGCCTACATTGACCAGCTATGTTATGACACAGAATGCCTCCCTAATGACCTTCCAGCCTTGATGCAAGACCATGATAGTTGGCATTATAGACTTGTGAATGTCCAAGCCAATTCGACCCAAGAATAAATTCCTTGCAGCAATATTACAACTTGCACTCACCAAAGACTTCTCAATCTTAATTTTGCTACAAGAGTGTAACTTACTATCAATTTAAACAATTTGACAATTACTTCCTAGTGTGTACACAATAATAATAATAATAATATAATAATCTTCCTGAAGAGAAAAATGGTGATGGGGGGGGGGGGTAAAAAAATGCAGTGCGGTGCTCACTGGCAGGCAGCTATTTTTTCTTCTTCTTTGGTCGCCTAAAGGAAATGGATTGCGTCACTCCCTTTCTCAGCTGTTACACTGGGCAGTTGTGAAACAGACACCAACTCAACCGCGCTTTTTATGCTATTCCAATATGACCAAAATTTGCGTGTGTGCAAATATCGTCTCGGATGAGATAGGCACGCATAATGTGTGTGCAAATATCGTCTCGGATGAGATAGGCACGCACAATGTGTGTGCAAATATCGTCTCGGATGAGATAGGCACACACAATGTGTGTGCAAATATCGTCTCGGATGAGATAGGCATGCATAAATTGTGTCTTCAATAGCGGTCATATTTATTTTTTATCATCACTTTGCAGGCAAGACACATTCACACTAGTTTCAAATTCTGAGGTAAGTCATGTCTTTCGTCACACTTCCAACACAAATATACAAGTTGTGGCAGAAATACTTCCCACATAATGGTAATATATAAGTGGCAATGATGTCTTCATCTGGCTAATGTCTTAACATTATGTGGGAGATATTTCTACCATACCATTGTATATCACTATCATCACAATAATTTTTCTTTTTATGTGCCGTGTCCCTTCAAGGACGTAGGCGATCATGGCTCTCCACCTCCCACATCCCCTGTAGTTCGCAATAAGTTTCGTCCATCTACCATTTCCCCCAGACCAAGTTCTGTCATCCATTTGCTTAAGCCCGCCAGAAGTCTATCTGAAAATCAAAATGCTAGTCTCTTTGTAAATATTTTGTCCAAGGGAATTAACAAAGATACACGAGTTATCTCCCTTCATTGATTACATGTATTATGATTGTCAGTATTGAACACACAAAACTGAAAATTTAATTTTTGAAACAATATTGAGGTGGAAAAAAAAAAAAACGAAGTCTTACCATTCAAACGAACATGAAGCAGATTCTGTGCCATGCTCTTGTCTTTACAAATGTTATCCAAAGTACTTTTAAGTAACTGAAAAAGAAAATGAAAAAAAAAAAGAAATTATATAAAGTGAATTTCATGTACAGTGTGACCTCTGAATTTTCTATCCCAAGTAAAAATCATCACAAAAATGGCAGAAGTCATTTTGTCACAGCTGATTTTCTCTGAAAAAAATGGATTTTCATACTTTTATAGGGGTAAAATATTAAAAAATGACTGTTTTGTCTTCATCTAAATATCAAGGAAACTTTTGATCTGAACCCCATGAAACTAGGTATTTTCTGAAAGCAAAGGATATGTTCTTTCATTTAAAAGTAAAATTGGCTGGTGTAAATGACTCAAAAAATTTTTTCAGAGAGTAAAATGTGAAAAAATAGTGAAAATTTTGTATTTTTTCTAGTTCTAAACAAAAATTTTCCCCATTAATGGGAAATTAAATATTTTGTCCAAGGGAATTAATTTTCTTTTTTTTGAAAATCAGAAAGCTTAAGTCATAATCAAACTATTTCAGGCATAAAATTGAGAGTTTTGAAGGAAATCAACATTCCTAGGGAGTCAAAATGCAACAAAGTCCATGGGTAATTTGCAATTATGACTGACAGGTGTTAAAAAATTGACACCCAGCCACAGAAATCTTTTTTCTTTTTCCTCATTTATGTTTTTATTATATTCTCTTTGCTTTAGATTTAAGGAAAGTTTCACTGATATGTTGAGGGCGTGGCATCCTATTTGGTCCTGCTTTTGATGTAAAATTCATTGTTTGTTTTACCTTTATTAAATTTTTAACAGTTTTTGAAGTGCTTGTGAATTTTTAGATTCAATCATTATCTACTGTCTTCTTGATTCCTCGTTTTTATTTTTCTTTAATAATGTTTTCTTATTCTTTCACACACGGCAATCCCTTGTGCCTTAGTAGCTTTAATGCTTTGCTTGGGGTGAAATGATTAAAAAAAAAAAAAAAAAAATCAAAATCTTAGAGCATTTTTAACAAATAAGGTACCTTTACAGAAAGTGTGTGTGAGTGAGAGAGAGATCAAAAATGATATTTACCATACTTTTGCCAATGCCTCGGGCCCCAATAACAATAACCGAATTACTTTCTCCAAAGCTGACCGTTCTTTTCAGCAGATCATACAATTCCCTGAAAAATATTTAACACCATTTTATTAGAATAAAGTCAGTGTCACCTTTTTTTTTTTTTAAGGAGTATGTCCACTAGGTTTTTTTTTTTATCATTAGGAATGTTAAAGCAAACAAATATATAAAATTAAGTAAATCCTACTGGGATTTAAATGCCTAATTTGGTGATCGGCTGCAAATGATATATCCATTAGGCAGCCTGTCTGCAGTTTGAATGTAGTATGAAATTAAATTTGAAACAAAATAGGAAGATTTTTTCATACATTTTCTCTTAGTCTGACAAATCTTTACAACACAAGAAAGTAGAAATGTTGAAAATTACTTAAAAAAAAAAAAAGTGGTGGCAATCTTTTTACTATAGAATAGGAAAAAGATGGTGGAAGTCTCCTTAAACAACTAGCTTTTTGATCAACGATATTCTATAACGGGTGGTCAAACTGCAGCTTGTGAGCCACATGTAGCTCTTTAACCTTTAAAATGTAGCTCGTGGAAATATGTTGGCCAAGCTCATTTTGTCATCACAGTTAATATCAAAGATAAGAAAAATTTTAAGCTTTACTGGTGTTATGGAGTGGTTTCACAGTGGAGGCTTGTATTTGTACTAAGTCGGTCCTAAAATAGGTTCGACATACAAAACGTTAGGAACTTCATATAATAGGTATGACGCAGAGAAATCCAATCGTGGTCGCTGATACTTTAGTATCCGACTAGTGGTCGTCTGGCATCGACCGACTGCACAACTCCTTGAGTGACTCCTACTACTCCTACTTATTATAGATGGGAGAGTCTATTAACAATAGAATAGGTGTGTTCCACTATAACAACTGGGTATGAATCAAGACCCCATTGGATTAAAATGTAAGTTTAATGTTCATAGTTAGTAAAAATATTTAAGCATTTAAATCCTAATTATAATGCTAAATCTGAGTGAGAGATTGTTCTTTAATGCTGAGGGAATAAATGGGAGGAGACAGGGGGATTAAAGAAATTTTCAGTCAGCAAGGTTTACAGGGAAACATCAGAAGACTCAGGTCATGGGGAGGGGATTAAGGGGGCTGCACTCACATCATCTTACTTATTATAAAACGCAGATTTGTGTGTGTGTATGTGTGTCTGTACGTTTATATATTGGATCGGATTTCCTACATTTTCAACCGATTTCAATAAAACTTCACAGGACTACGTAAAATTACCTTATGTGGTTCTGACAGTGCCAAAAATTGGAAAAACACAATTGTTTTTGCACGAAATCAATTTGAAAACACAATTAAGAGGTATTAATGAAAGGGGACAACTCATATCGAGTTATACTTATTAATATCGAGAGTTATCAAGTTATACTTATTATAAAACCCAGGTTGGTTGCTTGTTGTGTGTGTGTTCGTTTATATATGGGATTGATTTCCCACATTTTCAACCGATTTCAACAAAACTTCACTTTTTTTTGGCAGGTAGTGTTTTTATTGTCTTACACTTTTTTTCTTTATTTTTACATTCAGAATGCTTTAAAAAATTCCATTTACAAGACAATTGTTTATAATAAAATTCTATTCAATCGGTAGACTTATAACAATTGAAAACAATATTTTCGTTTCAGTTTGGGTTTGACCAATTTGTAAAAAAACAAAAAAATAAAACTAATTAAGACATGCGTGTCCGTCAACCTTAAACAATAATCTTTGTCAATTTTATTTTTCAGTCTTTATGATGGTCAATACTTGATCTATCTCTTACTGTTACATCCCCGGGCAATGCCATGCTCTACTGCTAGTGTACATATATAATTGGAAGTCAACTGAAATGAAAATTTGCACATTTTCCTTAGAAGTTCCCATTGTTCATTACCATATTAACTACGCTCAATATAGTAAAACAATCATCAGTCAAGATTTCAAAAAACATTTGGTTTATGTGCGTACTTTGTGATTACTGAAACCAATATAAATTAACAGTTTAAAAAATGGCATACATGAATGAATATTACTGCATACATACATTTCTTAACATTTATATAAACATTTTGTGAAATGTGTATGTAACAAAAATGTATGTCTAAATTTTGTTCATGTCTTGCAGCTCTCAAACATCTGAACTTTATTGTATGCAGCTCTTACATTAAGCAAGTTTGGTTGGTTGAGTTTTATGGCATATCAACCACTGTAGGTCATTTAATGCCAAATTAAGTTTTATATATATATATATATATATATATATTTATATAATATTAGTGGAAAATATACATACATATGCAAAATATATAAATACCCATACATGTATATTTTTACAAAAAAATTCCAAGAGGAAGAATCCAGGTAGAACTCAATGTCTAGGACAGAGTCAGGATATAATAAAAAAGGCTTAAACACTAATATTCCATGGTCATAATTTATTCCATTGAATGAATACAATCAATTCATCAGACCTACAAATTCAAAAATTTGAATTTGTAGGTCTGATGAATTGATGAATTTAGGTCTGATGAATTGGATCGTATTTAATATTCCAATGGAATAAATTATGACCATGAAATATTAGTGTTTTAAGTTTTTTTTATATATATATATATATATATATATATATATATATATATATATATTAAATATAGTACTATTAAACGTATAGCTGGCAACATTACTTTTTCAAAAATGTACAGCTGGCAACATTACTTTTTCAAAAACGTATAGCTGGCAACATTATTTTTCCGAAAACATTATCTGAGGCCTTGCTGTTGGACGTAGTTTATTGTCATACCCAGGACGCGGATGTAGTTTATCGCCATACCCAGGACATGGATGTAGAAGCAAGTTTGGTTTGGTTTGTTTATTTGACCAGCACATTAACCCTTTTAGGTCATTAATGCTGAAAAACAGATTTCTATTCAATATTTTAAGTTTTAAATTTGTGAAATATAATTTGAAGCTAGTTGTATAGTTCATCTGAAGGTGAAGTTGTTTGGATCAAATTTGGGTGTATAATTTATTTTTCCTAAGGTAGGTCAGAATGGTTTCTTCACTAACATTTTTAAAAAGATCTCTAAGGCTATAAAGGTGTTTACGCATTAAGCCAAATTCAGCACAGGTCATCAGAAATTGTTTTACAACATATGTCTCCTAGTATACTATTTATTTAGGTGAATGCTGGTCTTTTAGGAGAAAAGAATATGTGATATTGGTATGACTGTAGCTTAAATGAGTCTCTATTAGTCAAACGTACCTCGTACAATTCAAGATACTGCTGGTTCAATCAGCCGTACTTGCTTTCAGCACACTTCAAAACGTAAATCCGTCTTTTTTTTGCCTCTTCAATGCTTCAGTCCTCTTTTATCAGACCAACACCGACCAAACAGTATTCTTCGCTTTCATTCTCAGTTAGCCAGGTAAATAGCCTCCTCCATTTTGACCAATCAGCACACGACTTGCAATTGTTGAAGCATACCAAACTGTACAAAAACTCTTGTTACCACACATACTGCTAGAATGGCTAGATGGGAGAATGTGCAAATTGTAATGAGTGAATAGGTCATGAATTGGATTAGCTAGGTATAAGATACTGAAGACCAGCCTCAACCCATTCTCCCTTTTCAGCCTTGTGCCATAATTGTATTTTCAATACAATAAATATAAATGGCTAGACAGGAGAATAATGCCATTTTCAAGGAGCAAAATTGCCGATGCCATGTGCTGCATATTGAGGTAAGACCCTTATTTTTCTTTGCACCAGATGCAAGCCACCCTGGCTCGCTTGCTTCTACAAGACTGTTCACCACAATGACCAATTCTGATTCTTGTTAAAACAACTTCTCTTTAGGAAAGTCTAGTATTACAGAGTCTTATACAAGTGTAGGTTTGATTTTGTGCAATTTATTATCTGGCTGAATATTCCATAACTCTTGCCACTTATTTAAGAAATATGTATATTAATCACTGTTTTGAAATCTCTACGAGTAACTTTTGTTTTTGATATATTCATTTTTAGTAATTCTTCAGCTGCATTATCTGCCTTTCCATTTCCCTGGATGCCTATATAGCTACGGATCCAGCAGAATATGATGTGTTTTTGATGGAGGCAGTTATACATGACTGACGAGGCTGATTTTTTCCCTGAAGTAGGTTGCCATTTCTTTCTGCGGTAGACCAGTTGCCATCCAAGACTATAGAACCCGGCTGGAGAGAGAAGAGGATCCATACCATTCCCAAAGAGTATTAGCACGTAAGTGAATGTAATGGATCCGACTGGAATTCTCCAATTCCTCAAATCCAAGCCGCTATCCATTTCTCTATAGAAGTAAATTGATTTTTGTTTAAAAGTTTGACTATAATAGGGTTGGTCAAGTTTTTATGCTTCAGTGATGTAAGGACAGATATGGAGTCTGAGAATATAATGAATCTGTCTGACTCACTATCTGTGATAATGTCCAAAGCTAAATCTATTGCCATAGCTTCTGCACTAAAAATGGTGGTTTTGTCAGGTAGGCGCTTTTGAAATATGGTTCCATTCCATTAAGCTGAATATCCAACTTTATCAATATTTTGGAAGTCATCAGTGTATATATGCTTACAATTTGTATGTTTTTGTAGGATATTAATTTTTTCCAGAATACAGTTGTAGCAATTTCAATTTTGGAGTGTCTTGCCAGACTTAATATTACAGTGGGCTGTTTTATTAAACAGGAAAGAGTTTTTGAGAGAATAGATTTAAGTATTAGAGAAGAGTATTTTGAGTTCTTTGAAATTGTTTTCTATACAGATGCCAAGAGGTTTATGGTATTTTCCTTTAAATTATATAACTCTTTGTATTGAGGTTGGACGACAAAGTTGTAAGCTGAATTATTTGGGCATGAACAAAACTTGGTGTAATATTACAGTGCCAATTTATGTTCTCTTAATATCAAAGGTAGCTCATGTGCTTCAGCATATAAGCATTCAATTGGGTACGTATTATAGGCCCCCTAAAATGAGTCACAGACCCTGGGGATGAATGGTATTTAGTTCTCTTTTTCTTGCCACACCATAAAGCATCCATAATACAATTTGGATCTAACCAATGTCTGATAGAGTTTCAGTAACGTCTGTCAGCTTCCCAGTCTTTGTGAGAGACAACTGAGTAAATGTACAGCTTTATTGCATTTCTCACTGTTATATTTCCGTAAAAAAAAAAGAATAAAAAAGGAAAGTATCTTTCTTGTCCACGTGACTTTTCACACGTTCCTATTCCTCTTTAAAAGCTGCGTTCTTCTTCCTTTTCATTCTGAATTCTTTCCTTTGTTGATTACTGACTGCTGTGAATTAAGTTCAGTAAAGCCTTAAGAAAAGGTTATTCTATCCTTGCTTTCTTCTCTTTACTACATAACAATTCTATTCTAGCTTTCTTCCCTGTACTACGTATGACTCACAAAAGGTATTTTATATGTGGTATGAAGGATAATTTATCAAAAATTATTCCAAGATATTTATATTGATCTGCTACAGGCATTTCTATACCATGAAGTCTTATTTCAGGATTATGGTGCTTTAAGTTGTAGCTTTCAAAGTTGACAAAAGTGTACACATTGACTTTTTGTTTAGAGAATCTTAATCAATTTTCTGCAGCCAACATGTTTACTTTATTGGGACATTGTTTGAGTTGTTGTACAATTGTATGGATATTTTTTCAATCTGAAAACATATTAGAAAATCATAGTAAACAGTCAACTTCAGGGTTCAAGTATATAATGATGCCATTTATTTTGATGTTGAAGAGTATCACTGATAATATGCTTCCTTGGTGGACACCCATTTCTTGTTCATGTAGGTCTGATAGTGTAGTACCGATATGAACATTAAAGGTTTGTTCTGTCAGGAAGTTATTAATAAGAATTGGTAGTCTTCCTTTAAGTCTTTCATGATACCATATCTCCATGAGGTATCATAGGATTTTTTCAAATCAAAGTATACTTCTGTTAAATGTTCCTTTTTAATGTGCTGTTTTATAAGTATGAAGAAGTCAGCAAAGTGATTCGTAGAAAAAAATGACTATAAAAGAGTCTTAAAGAATGGTAGAAGAATTCAGGAACAAAAGTATTTTGTTCTCTATAACCTGAAAGAAGCATACCAATTATTTAAATCAAAAAATCCAAACAGAATTAGTTTTTCAATATTTGCTGAGCTTGGACTAAATGAATGTATCCTAGCATGTGGTGCCTGAACACACCATGTCTGTGACTGTACAATACATCAAAATATGAATGATGATTGTGGGGGTTCATCTTGGTATACTGATTCAAGATGAACAATATCATTTAACAGACTACCACCAAAGCATAGATGCTGTTACATACAATGAAGCAACCTCTAACTGCTACTTGGTTGACCGCTAAACTTGCAGCAATTTGGAGGATTTCATTTTAGATACAGAAGAAATTCTAAATAAAAATTTGATAAATGATTTTATCCACAAACAGTGGCTATCAACTGACAGAACCACACTTCAAACTCTATTATAATCTACAAATGAATTTATTGAAACTTTTTGTGTAGACCTTCAAACCTCAAAAAACATGATTTCATTGCCAAAGAACAATCAAAATTTTATTTTAATAAGAAAAATTCTTTGATGGATAGTGAAGTCATAGTTATTGCAGATTTTGCTAAGAATTATTCATTTATTTTGCAGGATGCTGCACAAGGCTTCCACTGGAATAATTCTCAAGACACATTACATCCATTTGTCTGTTATTACAGAGATAACAAAGAACTGGAGCATAAAAAGTAAATATGGAATTGGTTGACATTGTTAACAAGAATTAGGAGAGATAGTGAAACGACTAAATTTACTAAGAGCTATAAAGGAGGTGGGATTCTAAAACCACCCACCCCCAATTCTTCCAGAAGGATTAGCAGAGGAGGAGAAAGGGGATCTTGTCATTGGAGCAGATGTTAGGATTGCAGTATCTATTCCATGCCAGAGGCCTTCTTTCTTTCCTTGCGTCCCCCACCTGTTGCATAATCTTACTTATTATAAAACGCAGATTGTGTGTGTGCGTGTCTACGTTTATATATTGGATCAGATTTCCTACATTTTTCAACTGATTTCAAAACTTAACAGTGCTACGTAAAATTACCTTGCGGTGGTTCTGACAGCGCCAAAATTTGGAAAAACAATTGTTTTTGCATGAAATCAATTTGAAAACACGATAAAACATGATTCTGTCACCAGAATGAAAGAGGGACAACTCATATTGAGTTATACTTATTATAAAACCCAGGTTGTGTGTGTGTGTGTGTGTTCGTTTATGTATGGGATCGGATTTCCTACATTTTTCAACTGATTTCAACAAAATGAATCAGAGATGCTCAATGGGCTATTCCAAAACGTACCAAACTCGTATCGATACCTATGTGTGTTTCAGTGATGTTCTTTATTCTGTCTTCGTCTGTTTATTTATATTTATTTTATTTTAATCATACTTATTTTAAAACCCAGGTTGTGAGTGTGTGTGTGTGTGTCTGTACGTTTATATATTGGATCGGATTTCCTACATTTTTCAACCGATTTCAACGAAACTTCACAGGACTACGTAAAATTACCTTGCGGTGGTTCTGACAGTGCCAAAAATGGGAAAAACACAATTGTTTTTGCATGAAATCAATTTGAAAACACGATTAAGCGGCATTAATGAAAGGGGGACAACTCATATCGAGTTATATACTTATTATAAAACCTAGGTTGGTTGTGTGTGTGTGTGTGTCTGTTCGTTTATATATGGGATTGGATTTCCTACATTTTCAACCGATTTCAACAAAACTTCACTTTTTTTTGGCAGGTAGTGTTTCTTATTGTCTTGCACACTTTTTTCTTTATTTTTACATTCAGAATGCTTTAAAAATTCCATTTACAAGACAATTGTTTATAATAAAATTCTATTCAATCGATAGACTCATAACGATTGAAAACAATGTTTTTGTTTGAGTTTGATCAATTCGTAAAAAATAAAACAAAAAAAACTAATTAAGACATGCTTTTCCGTCAACCTTAAACAATAATCTTTGTCAATTTTATTTTTCAGTCTTTATGATGGTCGATACTTGATTTATCTCTTACTGTTACATACCCGGGCAATGCTGGGCTCTACTGCTAGTATCTATTACGTAGCAGAGGTATGACAAGCTATGACCAGCAGCCTAAGTGGAAACGCTCAGGTCTCCATGTTAAAAACCTGACTCAGTGTTTTAAGGTAAATCGCGAGCTATAAAGAACAGGAAGTTGTGGAGCACCATGATCACCCACGTCCTGAAGAAACACGGCACATAGAAGTTGATGACACAAAAGTGAATAAGACTGGAAAACATTAACTGGCAGGAGTTATCTCCCCTAATTAAGGGAAACAGAATGAGAGCATGTAACCCTATGGATTAAATAAAAGATCCATTTCAAAATAGGTTGCAGAGTCCAAAGACCAACGCCTAAAGAAGGTGAGAAAGTACGATGGCTGAAATGTTGAATGCTGGTCTGAATGGCAAATCATATAATATTCAGCTTACCTTTTCTCTTTTTCAAATCCAGTGAATTTTTCTGGTATCCAACACTGTCCTAGTCTCTCTCGAAGCAATGCCTTCACGGAACGCAAAGTATCCATATTATGAACAGCTGATTTATCGATCGGCATTTCAATTGATTCAGTTAAAATTAACCTTTGTCTGTTAAGAAGAGGAATGAAAGCAGAAGAAAATTAGGCATTATTGTCAAGAATTGTACAAAAATTATACATCTTATACGTCCTACCTCACCAACTGCAGTCAAGACCATATAGACTACAACCCCACATCGTAGTTAATTGTGAACACCTTTAGGTGGCCATAAAGTATGTGATTCAGCATGACTATAGATTGGAATTCAGATTTTTCCTTCTCGACTGGTTGCTAACCATGGTTGGAAAGCCCCGATTAATCTATAGATGAGAGAAGGAATTTTATTTTTTTTTTAATCATTTCACCTCAAGCAAGGCAATAAAGCCACTAGGATGTAAGATGTTTCAGAATGAGAAAAAAAAGGCACTATTAAGGAGATATAACAATAAAAGAACAGGAATTGAGATGACAGAAGATAACTAATACCTTATTTAAACTATTTATAGTTCAGAATTCTTTGTACGTTATCTAGATCAATATACCTCTGAGGAAGGCAGGAAGGTACAATAAAACATTGTGATAACAATAACAAAGATGAGGATAATAGCAGAGCTGTAGAGTTAGAACACAAAACCTCCAACTCCTTTATGTAATTAAGTGATTATGGCCTACAAATCTCATAAAGCCTATGCATACATGCCTCACTTGAATAGGCCTATATCATTATAACTGGTTTATATCAAAGTATAAAATATATTGTGACTTTTATATCATACCTATTCATTCTTCAATATTTTCTAACAAAATTAGAGACAAAATCTTTGAAAGGATATAGAAAAAAATAATAATAAAAATGCTTTTTACATACATTGACTATATATATATATATATATATATATATATATATATATATATATATATATCTTTGTAAATAAGTACACAGAGGAAAAAAAAACTACTTTATAACATAAGTTGAAATAGAATCTTTTATAGGATATAAAAGACATAACAAAAATAAAGTTCTATAATGTAAGATTGCTTTACATATAGTTTTGCAAATACAAAATAAAAATAAAATGATTTTAAAAAAGAAGTTGAGATGAATTTCTTTTAAGGAAATAGTAAATATACAGTAGAAGAAATAACAATAAAAATTCTATAAGACTTTTTACATAAAGCGTAAATTCAACTGGAGTTGTAGTCAGTATAGTTTTACCAACTCCAGTGACAACTTAATTGCTTCCAACTCCACAGCCCTAGACAATAGTCCAAATATAAATAGTGTAAATAATAAATCTTCATCTCAGAAATTCAGGCAGAAACTTAATTTCTGTTCTTTTATTGTTCTGTCTCCTATCAATGCATTCACATCTTTTCCAAGAGTATTTTATGTGAAAGTGAATATAGCAAACTCAAGAAGAATTTGAACTTGGCTTCCAGATTTCTCATACTGAAGCACTAAGCATTATTGTACCTGGTGTTCCCAAACCGTGACTATTCAACATGTGGTTCATAATTAAGCTTATTTCTAAATCCCAATTAGTTTCAAAAGAAAAAAAATTTTAAGTTTTATAATTATTTATAAGTAGTCTAATTTTGGATAGTCTTTTTACAGTTTCAAATGTTTTTTTTCACATATCAAATACTCAATTATCTTGCATGTAAAGGTTTATTGAACATGACTCTTATATACTGAACAACTTTTATATCCAAAGGAAGGCTCAGAACCTTCCTTTCTATATAATAAATGTGAATGTCAGTGTGTCATACTTTTTCAACTTTACTTCTAGAGGCTGTAGCCCAACGTATCATACCATTTTAGAATCGGGTCTATTCTAAAAGCAAATTAAAAAACATTCTGAGCCAGATCCAGACCAGCAATCCTGAAATTTTGGATTCCCAAATTTTCATTACTGTGATTGTTTTTGGCAATTTTTTTATGTGATCTTTTTGTGAAAACTTTTTTTTGTATGATAATTTTTATAATTTCAAAAATAAATTTGGGAATAACCAAAATTAATTGCGAAATCCAGCAAAAATCACCCATGAGATAAAAATAATTGTTTGTATGGAAACTAAGGACCTACGTACATCAAATTGTTTGTAAATTAAGTGGCAGCAGAAGAATTATCGTTGAACTTTTAAAAGGTAAGCTTAGATATCAATGCAATACTTAAATGCAGCAATCAGTTGTGAGTTCTTCTGTACTTTATTGTTGCTTATCATATATGGCAAGAGTATGCCTCACAAAAAGAAATCTTCACCAACAGAGGACCAAATTGTAATCAAGAGTCAAGGCTACAGGAAGATAAAGTCTCATGCAACCAGAAGAGCATCCAATGCTGAAAATATGCAAAAACTTAGGACTTTCAAACTCCTGAACAAGCCAAAGGCCCAATCAAGAGCCCTCTGCAGGAGCTAGCTTAAATGCTGCCTGACAGGGAGGTTTTATATTTGTTGTATATAAAAGTTGTGTATGTGAAATGAGACAAAAAGAAAAATAAACCTGCCATTAAAATTGTAAAATAATTGAAACTAATCTGAAATTTAATTCATTTCAAATTTCTCTTCAAGAAACCCAACTTTTTTGGTGGATTGTCAGGAAATTGTCATTTCTTCACCAAAAGTTAAAAAATAGAAAAAGTAAACAGTAGAACATCTCTGAAAATTAGAATACTCCCTGCTGTCAGTGTTAATCCTCACTTTAGTTCCTTCTGTTATCTCTTTAGTCCTCCATGATGTCCAAAATAAAAACAAATAAAGCTAGCAACCGCTCTACACCCTTATATAGGTATTAGAATCAAAGGGGAGGTAATTAAGTCATTAACATAGACAGGGCCTTGACTATAGTTCAGACCAGTGTCTGCCTTCTGACTTGAGCATGAACCAAACATATGTACTAATTCATTGTGATTTTTGTCTTATAAGACTTATATTCAACATTTAATATCCTAACAAGGTTTGATATGTTGACAATCTTCGTTCTTCATAAACTCAAAAATATGGTGTATGAGATGGAAAGTGGATTTTTAAGAGAGTTTTTGTTAATATTTCTGATGCCATGTTTTATTTTTTTACTTATTTTTGTTTTTCAAATTTTCACTCTTATTGGTCACAAATGCTGAATTAAATTTGAGCCTTAACAATAGTTGAAATAAATTATATTTTATTTTTAGTTTTATTTCTCATACATCTTTTCATATTAAAAGAAGGGTTCAGAATAAGAACAAGTCCCTTTTTAGGTTTGGTTTGTGGCATATCAACCTCAATGGGTTATTTAATGCCAACCACATTTTTTATTGCTGGTAATCAAAAATCTGTTTCTGGTAATATATTTCCTTCAAAATTGTATTGCTGGTAATAATTTTTTTCAAAAGTATTGCTGGTAATAGTTAACTATTTGCCCATAGCTGGGACCCTAACAGATAACACCAGCAATTAAGAGGTGGTTCCATGCTCCTCAAAACTTCCTGATCAGAGACCTTGCTGCTGGATGTAGTTTAATGTCTTACCCAGGATGTTGGGGTGGATTAAAAAAAAAAAAAAAATGATTTTGCACACTTTGTTGTTGCTTACATGGTTAATTTGGAGAACTTGACATCAGCAAGAGGCCAAGTGGAGGCCCAAAACAACACTTCAAGGATCATTTGAAAACATCCCTGACACAGGCCATTGATTGAAACCTGGGAAACCACTACTGCAAATCTGTCTTCCTGGTGTAGGACCATCTGACGGAAACCAAGACTTTCAAATTCAACCGTCAACATGAAGAGGATCTGCAACATGCTGTCAAGAGGGCTGATTTGCCAAGCCACATCCACCACCCACACTCCTCTGACTCCTGCTCACAGCTCTTCAGGGGTAGGCTGGGCCTTTACAGCCATCTCTGTCACTGCCACCAGGGGGCAGAAAGGGAATAAGGTGAGTGGAAGATGATCCTGATGCAAGCAGGTGCCGACTACTTTTGACTGCATGGAGTTCAGAGAATAAATTTGCCTTAAACACCCTAAAGACAAAGGAGCTGGTGGTGGTCTTTTGGAGAAATGCACCAGCACATCTCTTTGGTTATCGGCAGGGTTTGTGTAGAGAGGGTGGATAAAATTAAGTTTCTGTGTACATGCACTGCAGAGGATTAGTAATACCAATTGTTAGTCAAGAAGGCACAACAATGACTATCTACTGAAAATTCACAGAAAAAATAATAAAGGCAGAGCTGTTGATGACAATATGGCTGCTATATTGAGTAGAGTATGCTGGTGTACTGCATCACTGTTTGGTATGCCATCTACTTGGCAGCAGACAAAGAGCCTTCCAAAGAATCACAGATGTTGCCCTGAAAATAAATGGACTACTTGCTGCCGTCCTTGGAGGACATTTGTAATTCTCATTGTCACAGCAGAACAGAAAACAATGAGAGACAGCACGCATTCTGGGTACCACTTGTTTCCTTTCAACCATTTCTTTCAGGACGACATTTTAGTTCTATTAGTTCTAGGACAACTCGCTTGAGGTAAGATTTCTATTCTTGGGCCCTGCATAAAATGAAAGGCGTATGTGTGTATTGGTGCACCTGCAGACTGCTGTCCAATTTCATTGTGCGTTGCGTAGTGAAGAAATTTAAATATGCACAATAAAACAATCTTAAGTACACTGGTCCACTTGTAAAAAAAAAAAAAAAAAATAGGGGAAAATTTAAATACTATTTTGTAATCAACTACAAATTGATTCAAATTCCTAAAATTTTAAGGCTTTCCTTATAGTTGGTTCATACATTTTAATAATTTAGTAAATGTTTATAAATTTTTGACAGGCACGAAAATGTCCATATTATCAGCTGTTACACTGTTGAGTGTTGACGACCAAAAAGATTTTTATTTTAATCAAAATTTCGAAAGTGTTAGAAAGGAGTGAAAAAAAAAATACTTTGGTCTTTCCTCTTAATAATAACAAACATTTTGAAAAACTTTGTTTATATTAAGTTTGGGGCCTTTTTTCAACGAATTAGTGGAGGTACTCAGTTTCCAATTTTGAAAATATTTGCCGTGTACCTTGTTATTAATTATAAATCAAAACTTTAAAAAATAGTAACTATTTTTAAAATACGTGTTTCGTTGTCGTGTCGTTGTCTATTATTCACCAAACAAAAATGGATGTTTTTTGTTTTGTTTTCTTTAATCCGAAATAAAAGCAACAAAAAGTCGCTATCAAATTCAAACGAATTTTTCAGTATATTTATTATTTGTAAAATGTCAGTTTTGTAAGAGAGAAACGTGTACATTTTAATATTTTCTTCAGTTTCTTAAAAACATTAAGAAAGTTTGGTCACGACCTTGGCAACAAAAAATACAAAAAAAAAAAAAGACAATAAATTAGTCCAACAATCAATAATGAAGAAAATAGCATTTTCAGTTTCTTCCAAAACAATTCGAACAGCAGAATTTCATTTTTTATGTCTCCAGTAAAGAAAGTTATGAGGAATAATTTCAAAATAGATGTACAAAAACGAAGACTTAAACTCGTCGGAATATTATCGATAAAATAAATATAAAAACAAAACCTTAATATACCTGAGAAATGAAACAATAAATTCCTGTCAAAAAGCGAACAAAATGATTTTTTTTGCCATATATTGTTTTGTTTAATCAGTTCACGTTTCCCGCGACCGGATATTTAAGGGAAGGGAGATAACTCTACCTCCCTTTCGGTCTATTAATAACTTTAAGAGAGGGAGAGTATGAGGAGGAAGAGGAAACGTTGTATTCATTGACCGAATTGTTAATGTTAAAAATTTATAACATTTTTTGTAAAACGATTTTTTTCACGAAATTTGACTCCTCAAGTCCACTGTTATTGTTATTTCTCATGAAAAGTTAACATATCTTACATAGTCAATTTTGATCTTCAATTTTTTTTTAAATGCTGTTAATCAATCCTTATCTTCTGTCTTCTTAATTCTTGTTCTTTTATTGTTCTCATATTCTTTAACACTCAGTAACTCCTTGCATCTTAGTGGCTTTATTGCCTTGCTTGAGATGAATTTTTTTTTAAAATCTTGATTATATAATTTCTACCTATTTTTTTGTTGCTGATGCTGTTGGAAGTATGCAAGTGATATGTTTTTTTTTTTTGTTTTTTTTTTTTTGGTTTGTAACATATCTCAAAAAAAAGAAAGAAAACCATACCTAAATTTAAAATAGATTTAAAAAAATGAAAAATCCAAGCTAATAGATTAAATTTAATATTCCCAATGAGAAAAAACACTTTGTTGTATTTCAAACTGAATTTAGATTGATTGGAATCTTTTTTTAATTTATCAGTAAAATCTATAAATTCTTCCATACTGACAGATCTGGCAATACAATTTATTTTAAAAAGAAAAATCTTTCAAAAATAAAATATAATTTTCTGAAAGGTTATTTGAAGAAAATTAACTGATTTAAACTGTAATTAATTTGACTTGGAAAAAATATTACTTACTCTTAGCTTAAAATATAGTAGAAAAGTTTGTTTTTTTCTGTCACAAAGGCTTTTTTTTATATATTGAGTGATTTATTGACAACCTGATATTTGGGGAATTTAAGTAAGGGGGACAAAAATGACAAATTATTAATGAATATATCATATTTTTTATATAATGTTTTTTTTAACTACCTAATAATCTTTAAAATCTAGACAATATTTTAAGCAATCTTATATTTTATTGAATTTTATGTACTTTGCTTTTATATAGCCATACTTACAAAGATACTGAAAATGTTAGAAAATTACCAATGAAGTTTGGATTTATTATAGGTACCACAATTATTTATAAAATTTTATAGTGTTCTATTGAATTTTTATTATTTTATTATTACTATTATTAATTTTGTTCATTATTACTTTATTTAATTATTCATTTTCTAAAATTAGTTTTTACCTCAGTTCTAAAATTAAACTTATTTTACTCATAAAATTTTAATAGCATTTTAAATTTTATCATTTATGAAATTATTTGCATTATTATATCTTAAATGATGAGGGGAAAATGCATTTTAAGGGGTTTTGTCACAAGGAGAACAATCCTTAAAACACATAACTTCCAATAATATTGTGCATGGACATCTGTATTTATATTTATAAAAAACATGAACACATGAAAAAAATATCAAAATTGATATATAGGAATAAAGTGTTGCTGCTGACACTAGTTTGAACATAGATCACCAGTAAGCAAATACAGGCAATCCCAATATTGAATTAAGTAGACCACATGACCATATATGGAAAGTAGAGTGACATCTAATTGATCACTATTTCTAGTCTATCTTCTATTACTATTTGGATCTGCATTTCTAGTCTATCCTCTATTACTATACAGATCGCTATTTCTACTCTATCCTCTGTTACTATACAGACCACTATTCACTACTCTATTCACTATACTATTTCTCTAAACAGATCCCTATACAGATTACTATTTGAGCGAGTATTATCGAGAAAGTACTATTAGTGTGAGTGATATTTGAAGGCATTTGACACCAGTATTGTTCAGCAGCATACTATAGTGATATCTATGATTACAGAGTCTCTACTACAATGAACATTACAAAAGTGGCAATGAGTGTTTGCTGACTTCACAAAAAAAATTATTTAAAATTCTTTTTTCATTTCATTCCAAGCAAGAGAATAAAGCTACTAAGACAAAAAGAGTTACTGAGCATGAGAGACACTATTTACATTATTTTGACTATTGTCTTCATCTTTGTCACCATGTTTATCACAACATTTTGGCCGTTGTACGCTCCAGCCTTCTTTAGGTGGTTGGAATGTCAAACTGAACCCTTTATTTTGCTCACTGGGGTAGGCTGTTCTAGTTCCATGTGCTATGTCTAATGGATGTCAGTTATCTCTTGTTAATTCCCTCTGAAAGACATGGAGACATTGCCTTAACCAGGTATTGAAATCAGACTCTTTGGGTCCTGTCACTGGATCTAACTAACGCCTTTATCCACTGAGCCATGTGTCCTTGGGAGCATCTGTGTATGAATTTCTGGGTATTATGAAGCTAATGTCTTCAGCAATCATTTTTTACCAGTGCTCATATTGCAATTTCTGCTGTTATCATTGCATGTTTTTTTACCAGAGCTCATATTGCAATATTTGTTTTTAGACAGATACTGAGTGTGAGAGAATATGAGAAAAATAAAACATTATTAAGAAGAGACAAAAATAAAAGACCAAGAATTAAAAAGACAGAAGATAACAATTGATATTGCATTTAAATTTTTGAAGGTCAAAGTTGACTGAAAAGCAAGAAACCATTAAAGAGTTCCACAAGTGAGAAGTGCAAGAAAAGAAAAGAAACTGTTCGCATAAAACTTACAGTTAACATCTTGCCATTTCAATTGTAAAATACTGTCAACCTAGTGTCTTGTTTACATGACAGTTACCATGAAATTATTTATAGAAAAGGCACAGGGAAGCTAAATAAGTGATGGGAAAGGCACTGTAGCTGAGATGCCAGGTCAGGACCAATAACATTGCAGATTCTTCTTTGTATTTTATCAAGAATCTCTAAATACACAGAAACACTAGACCAAATGTGGCTGCAATATTCAAAGCATGGACAAATGCTAGACTTATAAATGCCTAAGATAGATTCTGTCGAGAAAAATTGTCTAGCATGACACAGTGAACCAACTTACCAAGCAGCAGTTGTCCTGGACATGACAATAAACTACATCCGGCAGCAAGGCCTCTGATCAAGAGATTGGAGATTTTGAGGCACATGGAACCATATCTTAATTGCTGTTGTTCCCAGCTTCACCCTGACCTGACGTGGTAGCACGTGTTAGGATCTCATCTATGGGTAAATAGTGAACCCCAAAATAAAGACAAAACTATGAAAGTATAAAAATACATTTTTATAGTAAAATTACAAACAATACCTATTTATAGTTGAATTATCAACAATACATTTTATAGTAGAATTATCAACAATACATTTTATAGTAGAATTATCAACAATAAATTTTATAGTAGAATTATTAATATATTTTATAGTAGAATTATCAACAACACATTTTATAGTAGAATTATCAACACATTTTACAGTAGAATTATCAACTATATATTTTATAGTAGAATTATTAACAATATATTTTATAGTAGAATTATCAACAATATATTTTATAGTAGAATTATCAACAATACATTTTATGGTAGAATTATCAACAATACATTTTATAGTAGAATTATCAACAATATATTTTATAGTAGAATTATTAATATATTTTATAGTAGAATTATCAACAACACATTTTATAGTAGAATTATCAACACATTTTACAGTAGAATTATCAACAATATATTTTATAGTAGAATTATCAACAATATATTTTATAGTAGAATTATCAACAATATATTTTATAGTAGAATTATCAGCAATATATTTTATAGTAGAATTATCAACATATTTTATAGTAGAATTATCAACAATACATTTTATAGTAGAATTATCAACAATATATTTTATGGTAGAATTATCAACAATATATTTTATAGTAGAATTATCAACAATACATTTTATGGTAGAATTATCAACAATACATTTTATAGTAGAATTATTAATATATTTTATAGTAGAATTATCAACAACACATTTTATAGTAGAATTATCAACACATTTTACAGTAGAATTATCAACTATATATTTTATAGTAGAATTATTAACAATATATTTTATAGTAGAATTATCAACAATATATTTTATAGTAGAATTATCAACAATATATTTTATAGTAGAATTATCAACATATTTTATAGTAGAATTATCAACAATACATTTTGTAGTAGAATTATCAACAATACATTTTATAGTAGAATTATCAACAATACATTTTATGGTAGAATTATCAACAATACATTTTATAGTAGAATTATCAACAATACATTTTATAGTAGAATTATCAACAATATATTTTATAGTAGAATTATTAATATATTTTATAGTAGAATTATCAACAACACATTTTATGGTAGAATTATCAACAATACATTTTATAGTAGAATTATTAATATATTTTATAGTAGAATTATCAACAACACCTTTTATAGTAGAATTATCAACACATTTTACAGTAGAATTATCAACTATATATTTATAGTAGAATTATTAACAATATATTTTATAGTAGGATTATCAACAATATATTTTATAGTAGAATTATCAACATATTTTATAGTAGAATTATCAACAATACATTTTATAGTAGAATTATTAACAATACATTTTATAGAACTATCAACATATTTTATAGTAGAATTATCAACAATGCATTTTATAGTAGAATTATTAACAATACATTTTATAGAACTATCAACAATACATTTTATAGAATTATTAACAATACATTTTATAGTAGAATTATCAACAATAAAATACATTTTATAGTAGAATTATTGTTGACTTATCAACAATACATTTTATAGTAGAATTATCATCAATACATTTTATAGTAAAATGACCAACAATACATTTTATCTGTAGCTGAAGTTATGCAATTGCATTCAAAATATTTAGATGAAGCTATAAAATTTTGTTCATAATATTTAGATTCTGACATTAAATAACCCATAGAGGTTGATATGCTGCTAAACAAAATCAACCAAACAACAAACATGGAAAAACTCTTTCATGACATTAATCTATATAATAGCCTACAATTTCTTAAATCAAACTGTATCCAAAAATATAATTTCAAAAAAATTACAACATAAAACACATCACTGCCTCTAGTAATCATGTCCACACAAACATGTATATGCTGAAAAGCTAAGTATCATCTACCATGTATTCAATTGTGAAAGCAGAATAACATTTATCATATTTTTATTACTTCTAATCTTCCAAGAAATTAGAATCTCATCATTAAATGACCCATAAGGAGTTGATAAGCAGCAGACCTAGAAATTGATTCACTATAATCTTTCCACTTCTTATCAGGCACAAAGAGTCACTCAAGGAAGTTAGCATCAGCCATACTGGTGGAAAACAAAAAAGTTTCTCTTAGATGTTTAAAAGAGATTAGATTTATTTTGGGGGCATTAAAATTTAACAACAGATAGTAGGTCATTTTTTTAGTTCAGCTGCCAATCTGACTTTATCAAACTGATCAACTTACCATTAAGAGAGGAGTAAATAGCTGTGTCATTAGCATAGACACTGAGTTGAGAACTAATTATATCAGGAAGGGCGTTCATGAAAATTATGAACAATGTAAGGCCAAGGATAGATCCATGGGAGCCCCAGCATTAATGCAAAAAGATCTAGAAAAGCGGCCATTCAAGATGTCATTCATTTTGCAATTTAATAAGAAAGATCGAATCGGATTAAAAATTTGTCCAGAAATATAACTTTTCAACTTGTGAAGAAAATCAGCATGTCACATTCTGATAAATAAGCCGCTCCTCTTGTCTACATGAAAAAAGAAATGGGGAAAAGCAGTTAACTATGTTCTTCAACCTTTCAGGTGACTATTGTTAATGCTAATCCTCCTAAGGATTAAACTCCTCATCATTTGCTAACAAATAATGTTGAATTACACTGTCCCAACTGCTAATTAAATATGGGCACACCCTTTTCCATAAAGGCTTATGATAATTTGCTCAGAGAAAAAGATTCATTTGCCGCTGGAATTTATGTTGGATAATTTTGCAGCTTGAACATTTCTGGCAGCAGAATGTAGTTAGCAATGTATATTGGAGGACAAAAACAATTTTTATTGGGGGTAAAAAAAAAAAAAACAAGAAAAATCATTGTTTCATGTGGGATGCTGGTTATTACATTACTTTATTAATGTACTTCTATATTGGGGACAAAAAACAATCAATATTGGGGGACAAAAAACAATCAATCTTGGGGGACAAACAAGAAAAGTCTTTGTTTCACATGGGATACTGGTTATTTATTTTATTAACATATTTCTATTAATTTCATTTTAGCATACAGCTTTTGCCTAAGATAAAATTTTAGCATTTCAGAGTAAAAATGAATCATAAAATTTAGTTAAAAATGCTCTTTGTCAAGGACTTTTTATTTATTTTTTACCTGTTTTCTTCCTTTCCAATGAGAATTTGAAAATAAATTGTCTGACATCTGGGTACTTTCAGCTTCCCTAAGGCATTGTCAGAGGGTTTGTGTTATCAACATTGTGAATATATATATATCTATAGTTTTTTTGCTAGGGTAATTTAATCTTTATTTTGTTTCCACATAAATATATACATACACATACACACACATGGCCAAGTGATCGGAATATTAACATTCCAACCTTGAAATTCAGGTTCAAATCGCATTGTAGAAACACTAACAATTCAAGTTGAGAGTTGGTTTATATGCAAAAGTCAGCTATCTTGGTTGATTTGTTTTTTTATGGTTCATCAAATTTCTGAAGGTTATTTAAAGCCAGAAAATATTTTTAGTTTGTAAGAAATATTTTGGGAGATAGTAATGTTTTTACAGAAACAAATCCTACTAATTAATCCATAGTTGGGGAAGAAAAGGTAGATTTATACCTTTCCCAAGGGCATTTGCACAAAAATAAATATAACAAACCCAACCACAATTAGAACTCAGTCCTCCAATTTCCAATTCCAAGCCATTATTCATCATACCACCTGCACATCCAAATATACATCACTTGGTATTCCAAAGCAGTTATAAGTGATGTAAGTAAATGTATTTCAAGAATTTTTATAAAATGAAACAGTGGAGGTCATCAGTGAGGTCACCCTGGCTTCATTACAAATTTTGGGTATTGCAACATCAGATCCATTCTGCCAGATACCCTGACCTGTTAACAGGCCACCTCCCTGCATAATTTTCTCCATGATGCATTCAATCAAGTGTGTTGCATCTGTGATTTGCATTGAGTACACCTTCTCCTTTAGCATAGCTCAAAAAAAGAAGTCAGTTCTTTCTTTTGATGAAACCCTGTCTAATTTGTGGAGGCAAAAGAAATTTAATTCTGTGTGTCCAAAATTTACAGAGACCCTGTAGATTCAAATTAACTGAGATTTGTTTTCAAAGAAGTGTGTCAATTCTGTGTATCCATATTGAACTACAAACACTGAAATCCACTTGCATACTTTAAAAGTTTTTATTTATAGTGGATAGATTTGCCTATCGTCTGGTTCACAATCCTCCTCAGTCTTTTGAACAGGAGTAGAGGTTTATCCCTTGTTTTCTGTTTAGAATTGAATTTCTAGTCCATTCTAATGTCCTCATTTTCTTTCACTCCCAGAAACCCTTAAAATCTTAGTGGCATTATCACCTTGCTTGGGGTGAATTGATTAAAAAAAATAACCCCAAAAGAATATTTCTACCTATTATTCAGAAGAAAAATATTTCAAATAAATGCAATATATTATAATATATGCTATATATAATAATATGCTATATTGCAATAGAGAAACTTATTGTTTATATATTAATATAATATAATCATTATAAAAATATATATTATTATTAAAAATATGTTTGATTTAATCCATTTACTAAAAATTGTCTTACTTTATATTAAGATATGAAACAGTATATATATATATTTCGAGAATCAGGAAAGATATGTATTTAAAAAGCACTAATCAGGCTTTGGTTGATAAGGAGGTCCTATGTGGCCGATAGTTCAAGGCATGTCAGATCTAATGACGGTTTCGTCTAGGAGACACAGGTTCGAATCCTGCCGGAGGGCACATATTGTTCTAATAAAATTTCTCAAATATTCAGGTTGAAATAAATAAATATAATGTTTAATAATAAAAACAAAACATCTACTCAAATATGAGTATCCATTAAAAATAATGTTTAAACAAATAAATTAAAAATATATATTATCCTTTATCAGTTAAATATTAACTGAACACCCTAGGTAAGGTTTTGTGTGCAACAATGGATGGGTGTGGTGTAGTGACTTGATCAGAAGAATTAAATATCATTCTTTCAATCTTCTGGAATTCTTAGAAAAAAAAGATGTGTAACTTTTGTTTATGAGTTATCTGCCCTTAACAAATATTTTATCACAATTAAGATTGGCACTCTGTGTCTTTTCTATAAATACTTTATAAAATGTTAAATTAAATTTAAATTAAATTAAAACTTATAAATTAAAATTTTAAAATGGTTGCTTGGATGAGCTCTTCACTATGGTACCTAGACTTTTTGAATTTGAGCAGAGTATTAGACTGGTGTTGAGATCTCATCAGTTTACTGCTGCGCTAGTTAAATGTAACCATAAGTTCTATGCTAACAGTTTCTTTTCTCGCACTTCTGGCTTATGGAACTTCCTTCTGGCTCCATGCTTTCCAGACAACTTTAATCTTAAAAAATTTAAATGTAATGTCAATTGCTATCTACTGTCATCCTGATTACTCTTTACTCTTCCTGCTCATTATTAATCTTTCTGTTCCTAATTCTTCCATGCCCTGTAAGCCGTTGTGTACGAGTGGCTTTACTGACTTGCATGGGGTGATACTGATTAAAAGAAATACTACTTACCTGGCTGTCGAGAGGCAGAAACCAATAAGAAACTTAGTTCCTGGATACCTGACCCAAGGCAGAATTCCAGAGTCGAAGAATTAATTTCAACTCAGAACTAATTTCAACTAGAAACTAATTTTAGAGTTTTTTACAAATTTTATTTATTTGCAACAAAAAAGAATGAAAGTTTCAGAAAAGATGAATTCTGAATTATCTTATCTACTAAGGATTTTTAATGCTAAATTAAAAAATTAACACTCATTGCATTTTGTTTAGGAATGCATGGAAATTGATAATTTTGATTTTAAATCAAGTTGAAATTAGTTCTGAGTTGAAATTAGTTCTGTCACTCGAATTGCCCCAAGCACACTAAAAGGAAAAGTCTTAATGGCATACCTTCTACCTGAAACAAAGGTTTGTGGGATTGAGTAATTTCCAAATACATCAACATATGTTAGGTAATTGAATGACAAAGTGAGAAAAGATTCTCTGTAAAACATTTTGTCCTTTAAAAGGACTTTATCAGACTAAACATAATGGTCTTACAGGTGGAATTATATATATATATATATATATATATATATATATATATATATATATATATATATATATATATATATATGCCTGTGGGTGAGGTTTAAGGAGAGATATAAATGTAAATATCAATTATAATTATGCACTGATGTAGGAAGGCTAAATTTTAAAATTTCTGGTGTCCAATATGTGTAGAAGCACAGCTCAGCCGATTTGACTTGGTTTACAAATGATTTTGTTTTTATTGCTGCTGTTTTGAAAGATCTCACATTGGGCCAACAGAAGATTTGATAAGAAATGTGAAATGATGGAAGAATATTCTCCAAGACATCTAAATGCAAAAATTTATGTAACTTGTAGTGAGTAACAAAATAATAATAACTCCATTTATTCACTCCATTCAAATTCGGTCAAGCTGAGGAAAAAGACAGAAAGAATTTTGTGAGCCTATGTGAAATTTATCTTTGGACCAATGAAAACTTTACCTTCACAGAGATTGGTTGGTGAGCTGAGAAAAAGAAAAGAAAATAGAGAAAAAAATTAATAAGAGTGTCTGAAGTCATGTGGAAGGTTTTGTTTCAGTTCTTCATGATCAGTGACTAGTGTTCAAGTTCTTGCCAGTGTTGACTTACTCACCAAGTATATTATCGGCTTTCTACTGGCAATTGAAAGAATTTTCTTTCAACAATCCAAGAAAGCCAGGTATTTAAAACTATCTCTTATCATCTACTTTTGAATCTATTGCAACTCTCTTACCTTTGTTTTAAAAATTTGAATATTATTTTGTGACAGATTATTTAAATCTGTTATCTGAACATTTCCTCATGATAATTTGCTAAAACTATGGACTTTAAAAAATTTTATTTATTTTCCTCAAAAGCATGCACATTGGTAAATAAATTCCTTGTTTTGTTAAAATTACCCATGTGTTTCCTTGTCATTACCATCCTACATTAATCTTCTGGATATGGGTAAATCAATTGTTCATTTTAACCCTGAAGTCACATGCCACTATAAACTGATTTTAAGTTTATTTTCCTTCATAAGGAGGTGGAGATATATATATATATATATATATATATATATATATATATATATATATATATGCATATGTATAATGTGTATGTATATAAATATAAATATTTAAAATTTATGTATTTAGGCAGCAATCATTCTTTCATGCAAATTTCATTGAAAACAACAGACAAGGTGCTTTTATTTAGTTTTTTATACAATTTCCCATGCAATCTAATATTTTTTTTTCGTTTCGGATGATAGATCATATAAAAACTGTCTGAATGTTCTTTTTATCCGAGCACTTTCGGCTATACATTTAGCCATTTTCAAGGATTATATTTTAACTGTGAAAATTAGAAATACTTTGTTGCATGTATGTTTTACAAAATGTTTTCAATTTTTTTTGTTTCAAAACATGGTCAAGATATTATGTCCATGTTCGAAGTTAATATTATTAAGCGTTGGTTTGTTTGTTTTTATTAATAAGGTTTCCATTATTTTTAGCCTTTTTTTGCATGTAGATAATGCTGTTATTGTTGAGAAGTATGTTCCAAATAGTGTCCGGTAGGTCTCCATGAATATTTAAATGAGATCTAATTGAGCTATTGTCAGAAAGGCGTAGAGTTAGTCTGCGTGTCAAACATGTAGTGTGGCCTATATACTTATTTACGAATTTTGATTGATCAGGAATACAATTTCTTAATGGGAATTTAAATTCGTAAATAATATTTGCAATTTTTTTATATATATTATTTATATATTATATATGTGTGGTACTTATTGGAAAGCGCTCAATATCAGTGAAAGTCTTGCACAGACTCCCATCTTAAAAAAAAACCCCAAAATAACAGACAGATGTGTGAATGCGTATGTATACATATATATGTGTGTGCGAGAAAACATCACCCCGTGAACAAAATAGACGAACGGTCTGCACATTGACAATGTGACTGACGAAAGAAGTTCGCCACACATTGCAACATTAAATACAGCGACCAATTGTGTATGTATGTACACAATGACACATGGATGCACATATACGCCCAGTCACACACTATTCACATGTTTATGTTTGTGTGAGCTGCAATGCGTGAACATGCATGTATGTATATCTGCGTATGTATGAGTGGCGTTCTGACGACAATTTTTCCTCCCACTAACACAAAAACACTGATATACGCAACCATATAAAAATCCAAAATTTAAAAATTAATCAGTTTGTCAGACGATCACAAATAGCATGAAACCCAGGGTCACGAACATCAATCCAACTATATATATATGTGTGTTGAGTGATAAGCTAACTTTATAAATGACAGCCACCTGTGTTAATGCAAAGCTCTTCAGTCAAATGAATTGGAGCACTCCAGCTGATTGGCATTTGTTTAAATTCATAAAAACAATAGGCTAGATTTAGTTGTTTCTCTCTGTAGAGTGTAGATTGCTCAGTGGTAGAAACTCTGACTGATCAGTTGGGTTTAGATCTGGGCTTGATGTATTCGGATGTCTAGTCACACTGAGGAGCTGTGATACAGTGAAACAGTACTGTCTGCGAATGACACACACACACACACACATATATATATATATATATAGAAAAAGTTTCAAATTAAAAATTATAATGTTTTATTTTATGAAAGTATTTATTTATTTATATATATATTTGATATTTCAAATTGTCCTCAATTTTTCATCAGAAATAACTGTTTGTTACAAATAAATTAAAATTACTGTTAGCAAGTAGCATCCTTCGCGAGACGCGGACGTCACGTGATATGGAACGTCACTGTTCGGATATAACTTAAATCTAACTGTCATAATTATTTAAAAAATTTTTTTTTACTATATCTAAAAAAAATTGCTTAACTATTGAAATATTTATAAAGATTTAAAACACCTAAGTCCCTATTCAACCCTAGTTTATGTGTATTTAATTTTAAAATCGAATATGTTTCTTTTTTTTCTGCGTGTGAATGTGGAAGTAAAATCGGAATCTATTAATAAACATTTGCAGTTTTCTAATGTGTGTCCTGATTGATTGTAGTGGCTTCTCATTATGCTATATATATATATATATATATATATATGTATATGATTAATACAGTTATAAAGTTTGTCACTTCAGCACCTCTACTCCAGTTTCGGAGACAAGACTTTGTGTAATCTCATCAGGAAATGTCAGCAAATTACACAAATGTTTGTCAATTTTCTTGTTTTCGTTATTTTTATATTAAATTAAGAAAATAAATTATGGCCTTTTTATTGGTGATAGGTTGATTTTTCTTCTGCCTCTGTGTATGTATATCATGGTTCTTTCTTTTTTTTCCTAATTTTCTTGTCTCTTAACACTTTTTTTATTATTCCTTTTCTTTATCTTTCAGCTCTGAGTATCAAAAGACAATGTAACAATGTTATATCTGGTGTCAGAGATGACTTATATTTAGACTATGTTTCCAGAATATTCTGGGGTTTTCTAAAGTTTTTGAAAATATAAGTTTATTTCTTTTCTTTTCTTTTTTTTTTTAATTGGGAAAAATCTACAAGTAGAGAATTGTGTACATGCTAATCTCCATGATAAATTGT
>CAHIKZ030000094.1:35000-42500 GCA_903632075.3 Acanthosepion pharaonis
AACAGTAGCAGAGATTTATTTCGTTTCCTGTTTAGGATTGGGTTTCCGGTTCCTTCTAAAGCCTTTTCCTTCTCTTTCACTCCCAGTGGCCCCTTTGCATCTTAGTGGTATTATCACCTTACTTGGTGTGGTGTCTTTTACTCTGTAACCCTCTAGCTCGAGTGACTCTTGGGCCTTGTACCGGGTGAACATCATTGTAATTTAAAATAGATCAATTATTCGTGTGCTGATCTTTGTTCACAGGAAAAAAATTGTGAAGAGTTGATTTTAAAAGCAGAACAAGTCCGGAATAAAAAAAAAAAAGAAAAACAAAACATGATATTGTTTTAAATTTCAAAATATTGGACATCCGTGATTGAAGGGATTTTTTGGAATGATATTTCTAAGGATTTCTTGAGGAAATAAATTTTATATACTGTTATACATGTGTTTTAAGACATTATTTTTACTAAGAGCCAACCTAGGTTTGTTGTCACATATTTTTGGATATATCACTGGATATTTATTAAATGCAGTACTCATTAGTTAATAAAACACACACGCACATATCAAAATTAATTAAAATGCATTAGCAAATCTCTCTCTCTCTCTCTCTCTCTCTCTATATATATATATATATATATATATATACACACATAAATTATTTTCAGATGAGTGTATCTGTTAAGGAACAAAATGAATAAAAAAGAAGAGGTAAAACTATTTTTAGCTGATGGATTTTATCAAGACAATTGATAATGTCTCTCAAAGGATGAAACATGTCAGATAAGAATAGTTTTTCCTTTTGTCATTTTATTCATATTATATAAAATTTTGTATTTACGTAGACATCCCTCTTTTATATGAAATGAGACAGTTTCCACACAACAAGTGAAACCTGTATAAAAGAGGGTTTGCTACCAAAATAAAAACCATTACCTTTTAAAGAGTGTAATCAAGAAAACAGAATATAATGCAAGTAAAGGTGAGGGCTAACTTCATTTTGGCCATTCCTTGAAGGGAAACATTTTAACAGTTACACAGCTTGATGAGCTGCTCGTATGCGTATGGTATGGTAAATTGCTAGAGACATTGCAAGCAAAAAGAAACTAACCCCGAGAATCGACATAATACATGGATAGAGTAGGGCTTGTTCATAAGTGAATTGCAAATACCAAAGAACAGCAAAAACTATAATAATTGAAGGGTAAAGGATTAATTCAAATGAGAGATCCTGTCCATTTTCAGCATTGACATTTCCTGATTGAACAGAGTTTGATATCGTTTCTTCACGATGCCTGCCTGTGAGCGATGGTGTTACAAGACAATGAATCACAGAGTTTCTTTTCACATTGCAGGATTCAAGAGTGCATCTGTCATTGCTCAAGGACTTGCCATGGAAAATAAAACGGATTGTTTTGTTTTCAGAAAGTTCTTTCTCAAAATGCAATCTGAAAGATAAAAAAAAAAAAAATACACTTTTCTTAAGAAAATCCATGAATTGTTATTCAAAACAAATTCAAATTATGATTTTTAAGTAAATGCATGAAATTAAGAACTCTACAGTTCAGCTTTAATTAAATAATTCTATATTGACACTAGATCCAATTTTCTTATTCAAATCAATGCTTTTAAAATAAAAAATGGTATGAACCAACTGATGCTTGTAAAATTGTCGGAATACATTTTTTCATAAGCAACATATTGAGAATTTCAGCTTATCGTTTTGACCTTATTAAAAATATTCATATTAACTTGTTTAAGGTGTCAGTTTTTATTATGCACAATGCGTAATAAATAAATAAAACAATCTTAACCTCTTCAAGAGTCAGCCATTGTCTGACCTTCATATCGTAATAATTTGAAATTACATGAAAATAAAGAAAAAGAGAGGATTTCAAATCAGTTATCCTTCTTTTTATAAGTATTTTTAAAGACAAGACTAAGTGTAGAAGCATCTGATGGTCTTCGCAATATTTATTGGAACACTTTAAAATGAAGGAACAGAATCAAAGATATAAACAAATAATATATATTTATTAATGTTATGTTTTTTTTTGTTTCAGAACTGCATTTAAAGAATAATCATAAGTTGCCCTTAAAATTGGATGACAATGGCTATGTCACAGGAAAAGGCACAATCTGTGTCTTGGTTTACCAAAACAAAGTCAGGTATGAAATAAATTAATTCACAGCTAAATATGGGGAACCAAGTTCTGACACTTCAGTCAATTCTGATGACTTTGTGGGCATCAGATGGACAATAATAAAACACAATCCTCCTGACACATAACAACTTGTAGGCGTGCCATAAAAATATCCCTCACTGGGAACCAACTAAATTAGCCTTGAAATAGATACCCTACCCAACCTTAGCAAAACATCTCAGAAGATGAATCTATTGATAAGAATTAACTCTCTGACCACTTAACAAAGAAAAATAGTCTAGCCACTCCCACAATAACAAGTTTTGTAACGGACCATGCCTAAAAACACACGTAAACCAAAAGATAGCTTATTCCTAAAATTTCGCTTGAAGATGAAACGGGACTAAACACCTCAATTCAACTTAATTTTAATAATTATTTGGATGGTTTCGGCTCTCGTTTTTGAAACATGAGAACTCTTATGTAGCGAAGGAATCATATTTTTAAACAAAAAAATATTATTATAATAAAGCTCTACTTCTGTATGGAGCACTGTCTTCTTAAAAATAAAAAAAAATACTAAGGAACTCCGGATTATACACCCAACGTGTTCTTTTCTATTTTCTGCATACCTGTGCACTTATATATATATATATATATATATATGCATGTAATTGAATATAACAAACCTAATGGGAATTGGAACGTGGCTCTCCAATTAACAATTCTGAGCCATTATCCATTACATCACCTGCACATCTGAGCTTACGACACCTGATATTTCCAAGTGGTCACCCATCTCAGTACTGGCCATGCTTGACGTTGCTTAATTTCATTGATCATATGGGAGATAGTTTTACAATAAGATGTGGCCATAAGCCAGTCTTGTTGGAGGCTTATTCTTCATTTTATATCTCCACTGCTTATTAATGAAATGACAATATGACAGCAATAATAAAAACAATTAAAATAAGATGACATTAATACTAGTCAAAATAGATAACTGACAATGCTTACTCAAAGAAATTCTTTTCCATCATTTAATATTTCTAGTGTAATAAAAAGCATCAGAAATTAAGATATCAGCAATACTAGTTAAAAATTAATAACTGATAATGTTTCATCTAAGATATTTTAATATTATAATTTTTTAAAAATTTGTTAAAATCGGCTACGTAATTTAAAGAATTTATTTTCTAATATCAAAATATTTTCTGTTCTGGCGTATCTCTCCAATTTTATTATAATTTTATAAAAGAGACGTGTAAAAAAAAACAAAACAACAAACATTTGCTTACCGTCGAAAATCGCCAACTGTGTCGGTAAGTCGGGCTTGTACTATCCTGTGTGTATTGTTCATGTATATTAATTTTATATCAACTTTTCTGGCCAAGTTCTGCGTTTCAAGAGAAGTGACATTCTCTTCAGTTAAGTCAGAACTTCTGTCTTCTGAAGATGACACTGTAGAATCTGGAGTTTCAGAGGAATTAGCATTTTGGGTTGAGGTTTCCTGCGATTCTTCAGAAGACATCTTTTCTCTATCTTCCTGTTGTTGCACTCCCTCTGCCAAGGAAGCTTGACTGTCACTTTTAAAAGCTGCAGCTTGAGTATTTTCACCTTCTGTATTGTCAGTTGTCTGAGATGTTTGAGGAGCATCATCCCTGGGTGGGGCACTAGCTTCAGCAGGTACTTCTTGTGCAACAGGAACCACAATGTCACTCTGAGCAACATTGGTGTGAACAAGGTCTTGCATAGACTCCAAAATGAAGACATTAACAAATGGAATGAAACGAAGCTGAGTAGATAGCCAACAGGCAGTGATAATGACGACAGCAAATATTACCATCATGGCAATAGTCACTTCATCACCAAATCCTTCTATCATAGGCATCTTGGAAGCTAGAAGCTGCAAAGAGATAACAAAAACACTTAGTATAAAAAACAAAAGGAAAGTTCAACTGAATTTCAACAGAAACAATTGTAAATTTATTTGGAGATTTATAATTTTGAGAGACGAGTCCTCCTCACTCCATTTATATAGCATAAGGCCAGGATCTCAGCACCCTAGGTAAGACTTTTTACAGGGTGGAGTGACCAGCTCCACACCCAACCAGTTTTTAATTTAGAATTATCCTTCTCCTAAACTGGTTGCCAATCAAGGCTAGGAAGAACAGTCAATCCCACTATTAAAGAAAATTTCCCTCCTGACAGGAAATGAATAAAACTTTTGATCTCTAAGTCAGTAGATATTAATTTTACTGTTGTAAAAACAAAAACAAAATGAAAAACATGGATGTCTACTTAAACATGTGTACTCACTAAATATAATGGTTTAAAGTGAGTAGATATGCTTGCCTATCTAGTTCATACTCCTCCCTGATTTTTTTTTTGAACAGGAGTACAAGGTTTATCCCCTGTTTCCTGTTTAGGATTGGGTTTCCAATTACTTCAACTCTCTACTTGACGTCTTGGCCTGAAATCTGGAATTTTATTCAGTAACTATATTTTCCTCCTCCTCCTCCATTAGGAGTAGATAGTTTTGCCTGTCATCTGGTTCACCCTCCTTCCCAGTCTTTTGAACAGTAGTGGTTTATCCCTTGTTTCCTGTTTAGGATTGGGTTTCCGATTCAATCTAAAGTTTACTTCAAATCTATACTTCTGACGTCTCATCCTGAACTCTGAAATTTTATTTGTTAATTAAATCTTGACCAATTCAAGTCTAGAATTAACTGTCTTTCTTGTTATCTTGCCCTTTCTTAAACTAATACAACTCCACACAGTAAGTGATCCTCTTGAGCTTTGTATTAAATGAACATTACTATAAAAAAAGAAATAATATCAGATTTTAAAAAATATATTAATCGCTTAAATATTACTTTGCTTATATTTTGTGCAAAAAGTTAATTCAAAACATTCCAAAGTAAGATCTGTATTTCTTAAACAGGTTGTGGTTTGCTTTGCTGTAATGGCTTCCTGTGGCTCAATGGTAAAGGACACTTGACTTCCTAACAGGCATTAATTTGTGAAAAAAACAAGAATATCTACTCAAATACGTGTATCTACTAAATATAACATTTATAGTCATTTATAAACATTATAACTAACCTCATATTCTGAGCCTTCCTTTATATTTAAAAAGTAATGATTTGAAAATAAAATTAAAAACATAAATGAAATATAATTTATTTGAACTATATTTTCTGTATGCAAAAATTCAAATTTAATTTAATCTATGTGAAGATAAATGCTCAGATAGATTTCATTTCCATAGAGTGATATTTTTGGCCAATAAGTTCACAGAAACAATGGAGAGGGAGAAGAAGATTTCTGCCAATATTTTCCTTTCTACATAGTTTATATAGGATGGGAATAATTCTTGGATTGTAACACTTTGTTTGCCTAACTTCCTCTTACAGCATTTCCAAAGATTCTAAACTCTGGCATCTTGGGGATGCACAAAATGTAGTGATTGAGGAGGGATCAGGACATGAAGGTAATTACACAAATATAAGGGAGATAATTCAAGGTTGTTAAACAAAACTAAGGTTTTAATAACAATCGAGTATTTTTGTTTCTTTGGCAATTATCTGATAGCATTCAATATGAATGAATATCTTATGCAATGAGAGACACACAAAACCTAATAAATAATGTAAATTATAATGTATTTCGATACTTTCATATATTTTTAATTTAAAATGTACTGAAATAATGTAAGTAATTTTGAAGTTTCAGTTTCAGTTTTAATTGTAAAATAACATATTCAATTATGTGCCATGCATGATACACGCTTAGGCCATCGTGTTGTTACGGTTTTTTGGGTATATAATACCAATAACTAGTGATCGAGTCAGAATGACTTATTTCCCTTTATAGTCGACCAATAGAAGGTTGACCAATCAGAAGCCGCCCAACACTGTATTCATCATGTATAAAGGCGGCCATCTTGTTTCCTCCTACCGGAAGGACCAAAGGCGACCAGGAGAAGGATGAACTACACTCTGCTGTGATATCCACTGCGAACCTAAAGTACGCTTTCCTACTGTCTCCGAAATATTCACTGCTAACCTCTAGATTCAATACTCAAGGACGACCGTCATGGAAATGTCTAACACGTGTATCTTTTGAGACATGATTGACAAGGCAGATTTTTTTCCCCGCAGTAGGTTGCCATTTCTTTCTGTGGGAGATCAGTTGCCATTCTGCTATTTACCAATAAGGAGACGAAGAGGATTCATACCTTCCCAAGGGTATTAGCATGTAAGTGAATGTCACGGATTCGACTGGAAAGTCAGTCACTCAGTGAGATACATGCTTAGGCACTTGTGTATCTTTCAATATATGACTGTCAAGGCAGATTTTTTTCCTACAGTAGGTTACTATTTCTTTCTGTAGTAGACCAGTTGCCATCCAAGACTATAGAAGCCAGTCTGTCCTGCTATTTACCCATAGCTGGGGGAGAAGAAGAGGATTCATACCTTTCCCAAGGGTATTAACATATAAGTGAATGTAATAGATTCGACTGGAATTTGAACTTGGCTCTCCGATTCCTCAATCCGAGCCGCTATCCATTACTCCACTGTGTCTCCTCACTGAAGGTGCAAGCGACCTGCATTTCTCCTCATCCCCTCTAGTTGTAAAAAAAAAAAAAAAAAAAAAAAAAAAAAAAACAAACATACTTAGATACTTAAGGTTTTTTTTAAGTTTTTTTTTTGTTATGTCACCCAAAATTACTTAGATTTAGAAGCACTGACATGGCTGACCAAAATGACATGTGTGCACAGAAGAGAATATGCTAAGCACCATGAAAAGCCATAAGAAATAACTGCAGTCTTTAACCTTTGTGTATGCAAAAAAAAAATGGTATGTCAAAAGGATGATATTTCCCTTGACACTACTATTATTTTAACTACCCCCACTCCTTGGTGATTATTAAAACTGTAATAAAACCTAAACATATAAAAGGGAATTTACACATTTTCTTTATTCTTAAGAATGACAACAAAGATGTTAAACACTATTTATTAGAGTGTTTATTTACACTATTTATTTATTAGGATGGTTGGCAAAACATTGGCTAATTGCTAATCCATTCAAAATTTATAAAATAGTAAATAAGAATTTCCTTATAGTTGGTTCACATATTTTAATAATTTAGTAAAAATTTTTATAAATTTATGAATAAAAAATTGTTTTCATATTTATTTCTTTATGAATTGGTGGAAATTGGCAGAAATTGCATAGTGATAGGAAAATAAATAAATAACTACTAAATCAAAATTTTACCATCCCTAAAAATAGATGTATATTCAGAATCATTAGTCTATAAAATCATATTTTGACTAACCAATCAGAAGCCATCTTGACCAGGAGA
>CAHIKZ030000094.1:47500-85000 GCA_903632075.3 Acanthosepion pharaonis
CATAGAGCATTTTACTTTAAACAAGGATTTTTTCATCTTGTCATCTCAAATATTTAAAATAAAATAAATCAACAATGTATATTTGGTTAAAAATAAAGACAATTAATTAAGGTAAGAAGAGAAGAGAAACATTTGATGAGGTAAAAAGTTTCGTTTTTTTTTCTTTACAAGAGAAAATGGTTGTGTTGTTAATTTATCATTATTTTTCCTTCTTCAATCGAAAGGAAATTTTTAAAAAATGCATCGAGCTATAAAGAAGTTAATGACCCAATGAAACGATACATACATCTTAAAATTATATGTATGTATATATTTATATACATATATTTATATCAGCAGAAAGAAAGACATACGCGCCTGATTAGCAAATGTAGCAACAAATTCAATGCCAGGCCAGTGTCACGTGATATCCGCTCGAAGCTGATATCAACACGAATACGGACTGAAAAAAAAAAAAAAAAAAAAGAAAAGACACCCATACTAATTTATATTTTATTCATATTAATTATTTTCTTCTTTTTTTTCTTTATTTATTATTATCATTATTTTAATATTCCTTTCCTTCATCAAGTCAAATACTGTGGTCCGTTTCCGAAGTGCGTGTGACGTCACGGGAACATGCGTTGCAAAATTTACTACAGTCGTTTGCACTCGCATTGGTAATGAAAGAAAGAAGAACGAACAAAGTTTATCCAAATTTAATTAAACAGTTACTTTATTAATCCAACAACTTTTGGAATAAACAAAGACTGAAATGAACAAACACTTTACCAAACAATCAGATAAAAGTTAAATGCTGGGTGCTGAAAGGATTTGAAAAAGAAAACGCATTTTAAATAATTAAAAAAAATACCTAATTTAAACTTAAATTTCGGTTCTTTGAAAGATAGTGCCTCAAGCTAATTCGAATTAAAAGAAAAATGTTGTTTTTTTTTGTTTTGTTTTTTTATATATAAATAAACTTACCCTAAACTGTTCGAACTGTAGTCCTTATCTTTGTTGCCATATCCACGAAGTTTCGGCCGTTGTAGTCTTCGGCCCTCTTCAGGTGATTGGAATTTCAACCCTTTATATTTCGTTCACCCGGGCAGATTGTTCTAGTTCCACGTACCATACCACGTGACAACGTCGTGAATATGGCAACAAAGACAAGGACAACAGTCTGAACGATGTAAAAAATAGTGTAAAAATAATTACAATATCTCATCTCAGAAATATAGACAGAAATAAACATTTTTTAAACATTTTCAAAAAACATAACGTCTTTTTCGTTATTCATTGACTTATCGAATCTCCATTGTATACAAAAAAAATGAAAATTGAAAATGTAAACAACAAAAATACAAATTTATTAAATTTAAATATCTCTTTAAAATCCAATATTTGTTCTCTAGAGATATGTTTCGAAGTCAATTTAAGGATTAATTAACTGGATCTCCTAAAACTAAAAGTAATGCTTACTTTTTACCTAAAAACAGAATGAAAATAACGTTTTATTTACGCACGGTAGCCTGTGAGGTCAAAGAGCAAAATAAAAACTGTAAATTCCACCCTGTCCAAAAAGTGGCCGAAAAAGTAAAATCTAAAGAAATATGGAAGCCCAGCAGTTCAATAATCAAGAATTAGTTATTTATGTTTAAAAGTAAATGTTCTTTAACTTTATATGGTAAATAGTATTAAAATGTATTATTAAATCTATACGCCTTTTTTTTTTTATTTAAATTTAGTAAAATGAATAAATACCTAAACAAAAATACAGCGTAAAAATGTGATTTGTATTAAAAATGTGAAAAGAAAAACATTTATTTTACTTTTTTGAATCTTCAAGTATGCTTTTATTACATAAAAAGTATGCTTTTATTACATTAAAAGCCGCCCTATCGGGTGGTATTTAAGCTAGCTCCTGCGGAGGTCTCTTGATTGGGCCTTCATCACAATAGCTGTAGATACTATAGACAGCAATAAACTACAGAAGAACTCAAAATTGGTCGCTGCATTTAAGTATTGCATTAATATTTAAGCTTAGTTTTTAAAAGTTCAAGAATAATTCTTCTGCCGTCATTCAATTTAACCATTTGATCCTTGCGTACCTGAACAATTTTAACCCTTCTGCCTGAGCTCTTGAGTCAAAATTCGCAAATAATTGGTATGTAATGTTTTACGGTAGATATAGAAATAGTTACAAGTGTTTACCCACCATTCATCCGGTGGCTGAGCATTACGTCATTTTTCTCTACTACCAGTAAAGAGTTGATCAGGGCTCAAACGGTTAAAAACAATATGATGTACGTAGGTCCTTACTTTCCATACAAACAATTATTTTTAGTTTATGGTTGACTTTCGCTGGATTTCGCAATTAAATTCGATTATTCCCAAATTTATTTCTAAGTTATAAAAATTATTATCGTACAAAAAAAAAATTGTCACAAAAAATCACGTAAAAAAGCGCCGAAAACGATTGCAATAATGAAGATTTGGGAATCCAAGACTTCCGGAATGTTTTTAATTTGCTTACGGAGTCGGCTTTATTCCAAAATGGTATAATATGTTGGGCTTCGGCCTCTAGGAGTAAAGTTGAAAACGTGTGACAGAGTGACACACTGACATTCGCATTCATTATAAAAGAAACTCTTGTGACCAACAGTAACGGTTGAATTTCAAAATCGTCTTGAAAAATTACAAGTCATTTTTTTTCTAACTAGATAAAGTGTACATTTTTCTGTCTTATCTGAAAGAAAATAATGTGTTTTATTAAATTATACAACCACCAATTTTCAACGAAATAGTTTTGAGTTTTGATAAACTATTTTTAGTAAGATACACGAAGAATTTTCCGTATGTCCACACGTACACTTGATATTGCATAATCTTTGTACTGATATAATATCTCCATGGATGTTTCTTTATATAACTGTAAAAAATTGAACGATTCCTCCAAGAAATTAAAAAGTAAACACAAGATATCGAAAAGGGGGCGGGAAAATATCCCGAAATAGTTTTTATTTTAATAAAATAACTTATTCAGTAAAGAAGTTCATTTATTAACGAATAAGTACTGAAGATTTTGTTTGATTCAGATACTTTCCTGATTTGTAACAAATATTTTAAAACAGAGGGTAACTTTTTTTTCTTTCTTTTTTTTTTTCTTTCATTTCAGAAAGAAAACATCCATTTGTTAGGCGGTGGGTACTTACATATATCACGTGGTTAGAACATTTGCTTTCCATCCAGGAGACCCGGGATCAAATCATACCATGGTCAATTTGACTGATGTTATCGTCCTGGGGAAACATTGGTAAATGCTTGAAAACCATACCACGGGTTGACTCAACGTGGGTAGTGAACAGAGCCCTTCATTTATTCTATTTAGGAGGCAGTGTCTACTTGGACTCAGTGGGAACGCAGTAAGCAATAACCGAGTAGTATTAAATATAAAAAAAAAAACTAGACGAGATATCCCTAGACATGGGCAGTGGAACGAGAACATACTACCCCTGTAGATTAAATAAAGTGTTCAGTTCACAATTCACAATGTAGGTTAGCTGGATCGATATACACCTTATCGATATACACCTGATGAAACGTTTTGATAAAAACAACAAAGGACAATAGTCCAATGTAAATAGTGTAAATAATTGTAATGTATTATTTAAAAAGAAAAAATCGGATGCTGTCAGGTTTAGGAGGCAAGGTTATATATATATATATATATATATATATATATATATATATATATATATATATTTGGTTGGATAGATCTGAGTTTGTAACCCTGGGTTTCACGCTTTAGCGATCGGTTTGTCTGACGATCGCTAAAGCGTGAAACCCAGGGTCACAAACTCACATCTATCCAACCAAATATGTTAGCTCTATCTCTTATATTGAGCGCTTTCTAATAAGTACCGCGCATATAATATATAAGTAATTATATATATATATATTTATTTATATTTATATACACACACTTTTCACATATATATACAGTGTAACCCGGGTATAAGAGACCCGGATATAAGAGAATCCCGGATATAAGAGAGATTTTCTCTGGTCCCAAATTACAGCCTGTGTTAATGTATATAAAATAGACCAAACCCGGATATAAGAGGAACCCGGATATAAGAGACTTCTTCTCCGGTCCCGACAACTCTCTTATATCCGGGTTACACTATATAATGAAAGAATGAAAAAAGTCCGAGAAAGATAATTAATGAGTGAGAACAAAATAAGGGTAGTCCGGAAGACAGTAGATGCATTTAATTTTTGAAGATCAAAGTTGGCTGATAAGCATGGAGTCAGAAGAGAGTTCCACAGGCGTGAAGTGCGAGAAAAGAAGCTTAGCACAGAACTTATATTTACATCAAGCCAATTCAACTGTGAATTGATGAGATGTTGCCATGAATCTAGTACTGCGCTTAAATTCACAAAGTTTAAATACCATAGCGGAAAGTAATATTTATTTTAGGAATACAAGAATGTGGCAAAAAGAGGGGGATAGGGGAAGACTGGTCTTCAATCTGTCGTATTTTTAATTCAGCTTGCCACAATTACTGACCCAAATATACCAGAGAATTCCTTACACCTCTAACACTTTCGCCCCAGCTCCACAACCTCCGGCGTCTTACTCTTGGGTTGAGGTGTCTACTCGGTCCTAACCGAACTTAAGGGCGTGGCTGTAGGTTCCCCTGAGCATCCGTAGATTATTCGACCGGTCCACTGGTTTAATCCTGCTTCCTGTCCACGTTGTGTTTGGTTTGATCCAGAAAGCAGAAGTGATGTTCATCAATTCACGGTCGACTGAAGATGTAGACACGGCGCTAAGAAATTCAGAATGCAGCAAAAAAAAAAAAAAAAAAAAAAAAAATATCTGCAGAAAGCCGGACAACCAACTATTCAATGATTGAATTGTTAATGTCTTTTATATGGCAGAAAAGAATAGTATAGAAAAGAAACGGGTTACAGAAAAAATTAATTGATGTAGAAACGCATACACTGGATTCGGGACAGAGAGAGGGTTTGTTATGATTAACTTGTTGTTAAATCGTCTCAGAACGATATACGACTCTTGTGATGGGGGAATAAGATTTCTGTGCGCTGCATAAAGTCTATAGTGGCGTTCCTTCTTAGCAGTAGTAAGAGTAGTAGTAATATTCGTGGTAGCAGAAGCAGCGGTGCTTATATCAACAGTACATGTTAGCGGATGCTTCGTTCCCATCTCTGACGTCACGTTCTCTCCTTCTTGAGTCTCCAACTCGTCTCTCCACTGTCTCTAGCCCAACTCTTGCCCAGGGTAATTCTCTTCTGTCTCTCCCTCTTCCGTCTGCCTCTTCCGTCTCTCTCTTCCGTCTCCCACTTCCGTCTCCCTCTTCCCTCTGCCTCTTTTTTAGCATAATTACGCGTTTATATAGAAAAACCATGCTGGTCATAACCGACCCTTGGCTCTACTACTTCGCACGCGGTTTTCACGGGGTTATGGCTGTTTCAACCCAAATCATGTGAATTCTAAAGGTCCTCCATCCTTACTAAGCTCTATTTCAAGTTTTACTCAATAAAAATTATTTCGTCCATTTCCATTGTCTTCTGATGACCCAGATTCAATGGGTACAACTTCTGCCCTAGATCAAATTTCACCATCAGTAAACAATAATGCTCTGATCTAATTTCGCTGTTCACCCAATTTCACTAAAAAAAAAAAAAATACGTGTGTGTGTGTGTTTCCCAGACTCTCTCTGTCACATTTCCTCCCCTGTCCATCTGTCATTTACTAGTAAACGACACACGAGCTTTCATATCAACAAAATATGAGAAAACCCAGTCCAACATGCTTCTTACTAGGATCTACTTAAACATACGTCTCTTCCAGCATGCAAAGGTAGAGTCCTCAGTTCTTCTTAGGGCTCATTATGCCCATTTGCACATTTTCATTGGGCTTCCCTTCACACACCTTAGATAATTCGGTTCTCTTTTTGTGTGACCACCGCCCAAATTAGTTCACTAGACACTGGTTCTTTAGGTTTTTTTTTTTTCACCTTTACCTGACAATGATCTCTAATTCCCTTTGATTTTTTTCTTAAATAAATCTAGTAGACACAGATTGTGACTACCTGTCACGTAAATTGGACTTACAGACCCACAGATACCTAAGGCATCATTCTTCATTTTCTGCTTTTTAATTGTTAATAGCATAAACTCTGTCCTGGCTAGGTTTAGGGTAACAAATTCCATCTCTACCTTGTACCTAGCCACCGCTCCTATCTTCGGCCTTAGTTTTGGATAGGGAAGGGGAAGATTTATCTCCTGATAAATTTCAAAGGTACTATCTCTGTCCAGTAATGGAACCGACACTAGCACTAGCAATTTGTCATCTTCCAACAAGGTAGTACATCCCAATCTTTTATAATACCTCCATAACTGCTGGGTGGGGTCTACAGGTAATCTAAGGTGATGGGGTAATTTGGCTTGTATCTCCAGTAGTACTTCCTCTTTAATCGTTCTGGCGTTATTATACTCAGAGACAGGTGTCCCAGCGACAGCATGTCTAATTGTGCTCTCACATGCCCTAACAACACCGTTAAAGAGTGACTTGTTTGATGTACCTTACTCATTATAGCTAATAATTGAAAATACCTTTGCAAAAAACCCCTCTAATTTCTGTAATTCGGTTGTTACAGATGTGGTTACATTTATCACTTCTTTTCTAAAACCTGTAGGTGAGAAATCAACCAATTGATACTCCCTCTATTCTTAGCCAATTCCAGCCTAGTAACATTGAGTATGGATACGCTCTCTCTCTAACCGACTGAGCCATTGCTTGTTGTCTCTGTTCTACCACCTTTAATTTCCTCTTAATTATTCTCACTTAGCCTTCGGAGACTGTATCAAACAACATGCTTAATGCCTTTCCCGTTATACATAATACTGCCCTCTTTTGCCTGGTCCGTAACAACTTTATTCCTTTCAAATAGTAACACATATCGTTCCATTGTCTCTCAAGTATTAGGAATTCCTGAGCTAAGGGGTATAATATACGGTGGTATTCTGGAGTCTGTAAATATTCTCCGGCGACTTGTGTTCTGGCTGTATCTAATTTGTCTACTTCGGTCTTTAACTGACCCAGTAACTTCTCATACGGCTGCAGGTCTATCACCAAAGTTATCAACCACTTTGATCTAGTTATAATCACTTTGCTAGTCTTCTTAAATACAGTATTCTCACTGTGTTCCCAGGTATTAGCTACCATATCGAGCATCGTCAGTACCACGAGCCTTCTCTCGTCCATGTCTCCAAAGAGATGGAGAGAATAATTCGTCTTACTCAATCACTCTCTTATTGTTTTTAGCGGGTGGTTACATCTTAGAGCGATACCTCAAGCACCGACCCACACCAGCGTCGTGCATGCGTCGTGGATGCATGGGGGCCGTTCACACAGTTCACCAGCACTGATGATAAATGCACAGTTAGTCCCAGACCGTCACTCATTCACCACAGCCACTGTACTAGTTTCACTTAATCCTTGGGCTCGGGTTGCACCGCTCCCCTCAATCGCCGTTTTAGTGGTAATTCCTCACTAGGTGCTTTTTCAGCCTGCAATTTACTCCTGCAATTGAGCTAACGGAATTTCATCCTCTTCTTCCCATTCACTCAGTTCTTCTTCTTCTCTAAGGTTAGACTCAATCCCTGCTTCCTCAGAATGTCCCGCTGGGGTCCGATTTACTTCCCTCAGCCTTCGAAGGGTAGTTGGGCTAATTTCAATCTCCTCACTCCCTTCACTTTCACTCTCAGTCTCTAACCCTTCAGGTTCTACCAACGTACTTTTTATCAGCCTTTTTTGCTGAGTTTTTGTTTCAGCTCCTTTCCATTCTCCTATTTCAGCTAGCTTTATATCATTCACATGCACTCTCTTTACCTGTCCGGTCAATTGGTCCCAGATCACAAAGGAAACCAGACCTGTCTGCTCCACGATCCTATAGTATGGACTCCATCTCTGGTCCAATTTACCTTCTCTCATGTGTATTTTATAATACACTGGATCACCTATCTGGAAAGAAACTTTATTTTTATTTACCCTATCGTTTCGCCTTTTCTGGGCTCTTTGAATCCTCCTCCTCACCTGCGTAAAAAAAATTTTATGCTGTTGTTCTAAAACTATTTGGTGATGATCCTCTCCTAAATACTTCCTCCTAGGTCGTAACAGATTGTCTATAGGTAAGACTACATCCCTGCCATATATCAAGTAATAAGGGGAAAATTTTGTCGTCTTGTTCATCGAGAAATCTCACAGCTGCTAACACTTGGGTCATGAATAAATCCCAATTTTCCCTATTATTAGTTTAGCTAACACATCAGCGAGGGTCTTATGAAATCTTTCTACCTTAGCGTTCGTTTTTGGGGGTGATATGGAAAGGTGGTTATGTTCTGTATGTTTAATTCTTGCTACATCTCTCTCATAATCTGATTCACATTCTTCGATCCATTATCGGTAACCAACTGTGTGGGGGCTCCATACCTAGGGAATATTTCGTTCAGTATTATATCTCATACCATTCGTGCCTTCTTATCTGATATGGCAAATGCCTCAGGCCAATTCGTCAGCCAGTCCACAAAACTCACTATGTAAAGATTACCTCTATGTGTTTCTCCATAGGGCCCGGAAATATCCATGCTTACTTTCTGAAATGGATAATTCGGAACATCCGTTTCTAATACTGGGGCAACCCTACTCCTTCGACTCTGTACTTGGCATGTTACACATTTTTTTTTACATGGTTCACAACATCATTAAACAACTTAGGCCAGTAGTAATTTCTCATTATTAATCCATACGTCTTATCAATCCCAGGGGTGCTAACCTCCTATGGCACTGGTCTAGAATTTCAACTAACTTCTCAGGTGTCACCATTTTAAAACTTACTTCCTCACCTTTTCCTGAAACCCTCAATTGTGCACCATACATTTGGATGTACGTCCCGCCTCTACCCTGGACCTGATAATTGCTATCTCGCTATCCTCTTGGCTTTGCCTAATAATATCCCTCCAGTGGGGATCGGAAACAATCTCTGTTTCGCTCGTTTCTTGATCTTCCCAACCAAGTCTCTCCTTCAAAGCCTGTGAATTGATCACATTAATTTGGAATGCTTTATCATCCACATCCGGCTCCAACCTGACAGATTCGGTCTCTAATTGCCTCGGAATCCTCGATAACAGGTCAGCACAGGTATTATCCTTCCCTGCCAAATATTCTATTCTGCAGTTATATCCACTTAACTTCAATACCCACTGTTGTATCTTCTTATTCGTCTACTCTGCCTCTAACAAATATTTGAGAGGTTTGTGGTCTGTTTAAATGGTAAACACAGCCCCACTCAAATAATAATCTAATTTCTGCACAGCATACAGAATTGCGAACGCCTCTTTTTCTATTACTGGCCACCTTTGCTGAGTCTCGGAGAGCCGATGAGACAGAAAATAGATCGGCACTTCCTCAGGCACACCCGGTACTGGTCCATCCTTATCGGGACATGGTTGTGTAAGAACTGCCCCGATACACTTATCGCTAGCATCGGTGTACAGCACCATGGGCTTACTCAGGTCTGGGTAGGCCAACAGAGGTACAGTTGTCAGCTGGTCCTTTAGAGCCTCGAATGCACGCTGACAATCCTCGGTCCATTTAAACCTAGCATGCTTCTTAGAGCTATTAGAGGGCCTGCTAACCAACTAAATGCTGGTATGAACCTCCGGTAATATCCGATGACTCCAATAAATCCCCTAATCTCTCTTACGGTCTTCGGTGCGGACATGGCTCTTATAATCTCTACTTTGTCTAAATCCGTTTTTATTCCTTCTTTGTTTATGATAAACCCTAAGTACTTTGTCTCTTCTTTCATAAACTGACACTTCGATAAGTTTAACTTTAATCTATGTTCTCTTAACCTATCGAACACCTTCTGCAGATGTTCAAAATGCTCCTCCGGTGATTTTGAAAACACCGTGATGTCATCTATATACGCCATGGCAAATGCCTCAGTGCCATTCAATACGATGGACATTAACTGACTAAATGCACCCGGGGCGTTTGCCAGCCCAAACGGCATAACTCTAAAATTGAAGAGACCCATGTGGCAGGTAAAAGCGGTCTTTTCCTGATCTTCTTTTTGCTAAGTGTTACCTGCCAATATCCCGACCTCAAATCCAAGGTGGAAAAACATTTAGACTTTCCTAAAAGAGCTAGAATATCATCAATCAAGGGGAGGGGCACTGCCAGCGGTTTCGTAATGGCATTTAATTGACGAAAATCCACACAAAACCTTTGCCCTACATCCTTCTTTTCACCACCACTACGGGAAAACTCCTGATTCCATCATTTCATTCACTGCGTTGTCTACTAATTTTCTTTGGTGGATTGGGGTCCTATACGGTCTTAACTTAATAGGTGGGTGATTACCCGTGTCCATCTTCATTTTAACTGTTTCCGTCTGTCCCAGTTCCTTATCACTAAAGGCTATTACCTCCCGATTACCGTTCAGCAAACCCTTCAATTTCCTCCTATAACGCCCAGGAGCTGTTATATCTTCATCCCTTATTTCATTGCTACCTGTCTTATTCCCAGGCATATTCTCATTCCATACTCTCACCTGTTCAACTTCTCTCCCTGGGCACGCCTGTGCCAGATCCTCTCCCTGCTTTATTTTAATAGTTTTATTGGCAGTATTGGTTAACAGTAAGGGAACAGTCCCTGACCTCTTTACCAACAAATCATACACGGTTATTTCCCCTTCACTATTATCATACCTATCAGTTGGGACCACTTGGTACAGGTCACTGTTCAGCACTCCTTCTGTTATAATCTTGCCTTTCCCAGATACAGTAATCCTAGGGGGAAGCTTTATATCTGTCTGGGCCACCACTGGCAATTGTTCATAATTATCCTCTCCCAACAGTATCCCTACCCTGTCCAATGTTAGGGTGGCGGGGTCAAAACGGATCTGTGCCTTATTCTGCCTAAGCCAGTCACTCCCCAAAATTAGCTCACCACACAAGTCAGGTGCCACATAAACCTTAAGTTTACCTCTGGTTCTTGCCAACTGGAAAGGTAGCCACGTCATACCCTCTATCCTCATCCTGCTACTATCAGCCTGACTTATTAGTAGATCGACGGGACTAAGCTTCGTTTTCAGTCCCAACTGTCTAAAAACCTTGGAGCTAACCAGTGACACTGAAGCTCCAGTATCGACAAGGGCCTTCACCTTCTTGTCTCCCAGCAACACATTACAGGTGAAGTCTGGCCCTTCCTTCAGCAAACAGTATACCTGTGCCTTTCTCCTTCCCGTATGTTCTCTCCCTTCCTCTCGCTTTCTCGACAACCGAGACGTGGGAGTCGGTGACTGGAGTTCAACTTTTTCTAGGGGCTCCCATTTCTGTCTAGGGGCCCTCCTGGGTTGGGTAGAGCTCGGATGACTCTCTTTTCTCGGACTAGCAACCCATTTCTCCCCTCTATTCGAGTTAGGGTTGTTCCGTTCGGTGTGGTCCATCTTTCTCCTGCGAGGACAGGTTCGTCTCAGGTGACCCGCTCCTCCACAGCGCCAATACCTTCGCTCCTTACAACTGGCCGAAAAATGCCCGACCACACCACATGTCCAGCATCTCAGAGGTCTTACACTCGGGCCACCCTGCCTCTTACTTTTTCACGGGTGATCCATCAGCGTTTCCAGGACTCTTTTTCTTCTCGGTACGGGGCACCAGCGTGTTAACTCGCTTTATTCCCAGTTTACGGTTTCCCTCTGCCGTACACCACCGAGCCTTGTGCTCGAACTCGCCACAAGTTGTGCAGTTCGGCCCCAAAGACCTTGGGTCGCCTCCATAATTTGTCGGACAGTCGCGGGCTTGATGCCCACCATACTTGCAAGTCCAGCACACCAGCCCATATCGGCGTGGTGTGGGCTTGTGAAACCCATAACGCAGATCCCAGACTCTCCTATTGTGAACTGCTTCAGCCTTCCAGTCCTCTTCCACCTCTTCTTTCAGGTCCTGTATCTGGATCCGCTGCCGGTCCTTCTTTTTCATCACTACCCCCCCCCTCCGGGGGGTTCCTACCTACCCCCCTCTTATTCTATTCCAGAGTCATTCGCTGGTTCGAGTCGCCTCTATGGCTGCGGCCAGGCTGACCGGTCCCAACTTCAGAACATCGCCCCTCAGGTCCCTGTCACTCAGCGCGTCCACATACACATCGGCCAACAAGGCCTGAATAGCACCACTGTCCCGAGTCGCCAACTCTGGAAAAGCTAACGCCGCTAGCCCCGTGATTCTTTCCCCCAATTCCTCATTAGTCTCTCCTTCTTGTTGCTGCAGCTGGAATAATTTCCTGACTGCCTCATTGGCCGTACACTCACTTGCGTATTGCTGCACCAGAGCGGATTTAAGCTCGGTCCACGTCAGGGCCGGGTTTTTTTTGTACCCCCCCCTATGAACTTGGACACCTGCCCCGCTGCTGCGTCGTCGTAAGCTAGGAGCACCATTTTTGGTCCGAGAGGCCATAGATCACCTGCTTCTTCTGAATGGACTGAATCCATTCATGCAGGTCTGCAGAGTTTCCTTTATAAGTAGGTAGCTTCATGCTACCTATCAGACTCCTGAAACCTATTGATATTTTGGGGACTCCCACGTCCCCAAGGTCATCTGTGGCATCTGATCCTGCTACACTTATCCTAGCGTCTTGTCAACTACCACTTTCCTACAAGAAGAGAGACCGACTACAGAACGAAAGGAAAAATACTTAAAACGATGGTGGTGTACAAAGTCAAAACAAGATCAACAATATTACTGGCAGATCTAATTGCAATGAGTGAAAAAAAGGAAACCAAAAAGTGACTTACCTGAGGTCCACCGCTCCGTGTTTTTTTTTTTTTTCCTCCTCCTTATGTCCCTTTTAGACCAATATAGTCCGAAGACTAGAGTCCTTTCTGGTCTTACTTGGTCCCGACTGAACAAAACAAATGCAACCTTCTCTCCTCTTTCAGACGGCCGTGGTAATTCCCACGGGTCTATCCTGGTCAACACGGCACCAGTCTAACACTTTCGCCCCAGCCCCTCAACCTCCGACGTCTTACTCTCTGGGTTGAGGTGTCTACTCGGTCCTAACCGAACTTAAGGGAGTGGCCGTAGGTCCCCTGAGCATCTGTAGATTATTCGACTGGTCCACTGGTTTAATCCTGCTTCCTGCCCATGTTGTGTTTGGTTTGATCCAGAAAGCAGAAGTGATGTTCATCCATTCACGGTCGACTGAAGATGTAGACACGGCTGGAGAGTCTGCGCTAAGAAATTTAGAATGCAGCAAAAAAAAAAAAAAAAATTAATATCTGCAGAAAGCCGGACAAACAACTATTCAATGATTGAATTGTTAATGTCTTTTATATAGCAGAAAAGAATAGTATAGAAAAGAAACAGATTACAGAAAAGAAAAAGTAATTGACAAAAAAAAAACGCATACACTGGATTCTGGACAGAGAGAGGGTTTGTTATGATTAACTTGTTGTTAAATCGTCTCAGAACGATATACGACTCTTGTGATGGGGGAATAAGATTTCTGTGCGCGGCTTAAAGTTTATAGTGGCGTTCCAGAAGCAGTAGTAACAGTAGTAGTAATATTCGTGGTAGCAGAAGCAGCGGTATTTTATATCAACAGTACATGTTAGCGGACGCTTCGTTCCAATCTCTGACGTCACGTTCTCTCCTTCTTGAGTCTCCAACTCGACTCTCCACTGTTTCTAGCCCAACTCTTGCCGGGCTAATTCTCTTCTGTCTCTCCTTCCCTCTTCCGTCTGCCTCTTCTCTCTCTTCCGTCTGTCCGTCTCTCTCTTCCGCATAACTCTTTTTTAGCATTTATATAGAAAAACCATGCTGGTCATAACCGACCCTTGGCTCTACTACTTCGCACGCGGTTTTCACGGGGTTATGGCTGTTTCAACCAAAATCATGTGAATTCTAAAGGTCCTCCTTCCTTACTAAGCTCTATTCCATGTTTTACTCAATAAAAATTATTTCGTCCATTTCCATTGTCTCCTGTTGACCTAGATTCAATGGGTACAACTTCTGCCCTAGATCAAATTTCACCATCAGTAAACAAAAATGCTCTGATCTAATTTCACTATTCAAATCCATTCCAATTTCACTAAAAAAAAATACGTGTGTGTGTGTGTTTTCCCCAGACTCTCTCTGTCACACATCAAAACAACACATTCTTATTTACCATTCTTTACCATAATACCTCTCAAGGTCGTCCTAGAGGAAAGTAATATTAATTTTGTTGTGATAGAAAAATGTGCCACAAAGCTAAAAGGTGAGGTAGGGGAAGAATGGTCTTCAGTCTGTCTTAGCTAACAACAATTATTGACCCAAAGATACCAGAGTATTGCTTAGACCAAAACAACACATTCTTACTTACCATTCTTACTACAGCCAATATAATACCTCAAAGTCTCTATGAAATACTAACTAGTTCCCATATGCTCAATTTATTTGTGGGGTGGGAAATAAAAATAACAACTTTTAAAAATGTAACCCCAATGAAACATAGCGTAAAGATGACCTGAACAATTACCATGGAGCTGGAAGAAATTTCAAGTCGTGAAAAGTGTGAGAAAAGAAACTGTTAGCATAGAACTTACGGTCAAATCTAGCCATTTCAACTGTAAAATGATGAGACCTAGCTGCCAATCTAGTACTGCTTTTAAATTCATAAGAGAGTTCATCCAAACAATTACCATGGAAAGCAATTATAGAAAAGGCACCAGGAAGCTCATTAATGAGTAAGTGACAAACTGAGATGCCATGTCAAGACCAATAATATTTCTGACTCTTTTATCTGGAATCTCTAGATACACAGCAGGGGTATCGGACCACATGTGGCAGCAATATTCAAGGAATAGACGACTGAGAGACTTATAAATATGTAAGACAGATTCACGAGGCAGAACTTTTTTACTGAAACATACGCGCTCTGTGCGAATTCAAAAATCAGGCTAAAATGACATAGTTTTCTTCGTGTAGTTTGTCCTTCGTGCTTTTTCTTGAAAAAACAAATCCGATACGGGACCCCGCCTCACCACACATGCATACACACAAACATTTACATAGCAACCCCAGTATATAATTATGTAAGTTTAAAATAATGAATTCTGTTTGCAATGAATAGTCATTAGCGAAAGTTTGCTTTGTAAGTTACTGATATCGTAAAACAACGATAGTGTGCACAAAGCTATCATTTTTCAAACAATTGGTTGGAATATGTTTGTTATCCGCTAAGACAAAAGAAGGAAGGGAAACAACGACTACCTATTTGACAAGTTAGGGTGAATAGATGACAGAACCAGGACAAAGAAGAGGTAAGAGTTACTTAGAACAACTAAAGATAAGAAGTCGTGGAGAGCCATAATCACCCACGTACTGGAAGTGGGGGTGCCGACCATAATCCCGAATGTTAAAATCTCGAATGTCGAAATCCTGAAATTTGAAATCTCGAATTTATTAAATCCTGAAAGAACAGAATCCCGAAATTTAAAATCCTGAAAGATCAGAAACCCGAAAATAGTCTTTGGGAGAAATTGAAAAAAAAAAAAAAAAAAATTGAAATACCTTTATTGCTAAACATTTACAAAATGGTATTTAAATAGTGTTTATACATTTGAAACATTCAAAATTCATAAAAAAATATAAAACCAGAATACGGCATAGTCAGTCAGTTATGTGCTTTCCTAAGGGCATTAGCACGTAAGTGAATGTAATGGATTCGACTGGAATTCGAACTCGGCTCTTCGAGCTGCTATCCATTACTCCGCCGTGCCTTGTGGGTGTTTATCGCATTATTAGAGAGTTTCAAAGAGAGCGGCAGCGCGTAGAAAACAAATGTGAAAGCATTCCACGAGGAGAGACTTGTCCAAAAAGAAACAAAAATGTGTTTTATGTTGATGAAAGGCTTTATAGTTAACGATCGTGAAAATCGACCAGATCTTATAGACTAACTTTGGGTTCTTGCTTATAATCTTTCATTATAAATTATTCATATATTCTGGTTTTATATTTTAATAGATTTTGAATGTTTTAAAAGTATAAACACTATTAAAACGGTATTTTGTAAATGTTTGCAAATAAAGGAATTTCCAAAGATTATTTTTCGGGATTCTGATCTTTCGAAATTTTGATAGATTCGGGATTTCAAATTTCGGGATTTTAATTTCAGGATTTCAACATTCGGTATTTCAAGATTCGGGATTTCAAGATATAAGAGAGACTTCAAATCAGGTGCAGGCGTAGTAAATATTTGTCCTTGATTCCACAAATTTAAATTGCCGAAAACTGAGTGTCACGTCAGGCCACATCACGAGTCTCGTAAAATGAACAAAAATAAAAGAGAAAGCCATAATCAAGAATGTAATACAAACACGGCACTCGTGTACGTAGAAAATTGAATAGGCGTAGAATCACGTCAGACAAAATTGAATAGACGTAGAATTACGTCAGACAAATAATGACATGAGACAAAAAAAAATCCTTAGAGATGTATTTTTATTATATCAGTAAAAAGGTTATCATTATTATCGTTTAAAAGAAAGAAAACTTTTTAGTAAATCCGTTAAGATTTCCGCTTCCTCAAGAAGGATAACTTTCGAATACGTTAATCATCATTCTACAAAAAAGGTTTTGAAGAAATCCGTTAAAACTGCTGGTTTCTTAAGACATTAAAGATAACGTCTAAATACTTTGTTCTTCATCACCCGAAACGAGTTTTGAAGAAATCTGTTAAGAAATGATGCTTTCTTAAGGCATAAGACACATTAATAACAATAATAATAATAACGTCTGAATACGTTGTTTTCCATCCTTCAGTAAGATGCTTTAAAGACATCTGTTAAAACTGGCTCATTTTTAAGACATAAGAAATAATGCCTGAATTCATTGTTCTTGGGATACCTTTGGAATTGTCTCCCCAATGCGTCTTCGGATTTTGGTGTCGCATTTTCCATCCTTCAAGACTGGGAGTCTCCCGGCGGAGTTGGCGGGTCTACGATACTCGACCATACTTACCATTGCCATACCCTAGACACACTACTGCAGCTATGGCTGCAGTACATATCGTGCCCTTACAACACTAATGAGTTACGAAGTCATGTCGGCGAGCTTAGTTCAAAGGTTGCCAAAGTTAATATTTTTCCCTTTCATTCTGTATTTTTCAAAGCCTTTTTTCTTATCTTTTTTGTTGTTTCATCTACATCCTTCAGTATTTTGTTTATATTTCTTCTTCTTCTTCTTCTTCTGCTGCTGCTGCTGCTGCTGCCGTCGTTAGCTGGCTCGACCGTTACACCCTGCCACCACCTCCTAATGGACTATTCTGTTTTTGATCGCGCGGAAAGACAGAATACATATCAGAGACGCTACTTGATTTCAGTGAGAAAATGAACGAAGGAAGAGAAGCTAGAAGTGGTTAACGTCTGTTTTAGTAAAATGGGAAAAGTCATCAATTTCAAATTCTTTTAATTTGTACCCACTTCTCAAAATAACAACCAGCATTTATATTTATGATTATTATTGCAATATTTTGTGAAAGTTGTTAAGCTCAAATATTTAACGATGCCATAGGGGAATTCATACGGATATTTTATTGTCGTAGACCTCGCCATGAGCTTATTCAATCATTAACTTTATTAAGATTCATTAGAAATTTCAAATAGGAAAAATGTGAACTTTTCACGATTTAAAATTATTACTGGGCGAGAGTGCAATACACCAACAATGCGACTAAAATATTATTAGTGTCATCATTTTATTTCCTTTTATTTCTGGTATATAGATCTTTCTTTCCGGGCCCCAACCAGAGGCCTAAGATCAGAAATAGCATCATGACATTTTCCACTGAGCAATTTTGAAAATCACATATATTTTACATAGATAAAGCCCTTCGTAAGGCGTGGGCTATACTTGTGACTACGACTCCTTGTATTTCTTTAAGGCATGGGTTACAGGGATTCCTTCAGTAAGTCTATTGAAACCTTTTCCAATCAATCCGAGGGATCCAACTACAAGATCCTTGTATTTTGATAAATTACAATCTGCAAGAACTGTCATGTCAATAAGAAAACACATTCTGTTCTTGTGATCTTTGATCACGATGTCTGGGCGATTAGCTTCTCTCTCTGTAACCGGGTCTGGGTGATATTCATACAAGTTTCTTGCAGTTTCCATCCGATAAAAGCTGCATATTTTCCAGTGGATCATCATCATCATCATCATCATTATTATTATTATTATTATTATTTAAATATGGATGTTTTTTTTAGCGGTTAAATATCATCGAATTCAGTATTCTCGTTACACTGGATAAGACTTTTGAAAGGAATTAGCATTTGTCTCATCTTTCCTTCTAGGGAGTGTACCAAATCTCTTAACAATAATCAAAGGGATAATGGCCACCATTTTCACATCCTATAGTTGCGAAAGGTCTCTAACTTGAATTTGATAATTCCCTCTCCCACTTTCTACGTTTGAGTTCCGCCTATAATCTCCAGTTACATCTAAATTCATTTTTTTTTTCTTTAGAAACAGCGACAATTTCATTTAATTTTTTTAATGTTTGGATAAGGCGATCTGTTTTCGCCTGAAAACGCCAAGATTTTTGTTATCAAGGAAATTTTCTTTCTACGCATATCATATCGTATTGCTATCCTATCTTTTCTTCTAGGTTCAACAATTCTTCGATTGTCGACATTTCATACCGGTGACTAAGCAAAAAAAAAAAAAAAAAAGATTATTGTCAGAATTAATCTTAGTATTTGTGTTAAAAGACAAACATTGCTAAGAGCTACAAAGAATAGGAAGCTGTGGGGAGCCATGTTCGTCATCCTTCTTAAGTAATACAGCGCATAAAAGATTTGTTTTAATGTACACAAAAAACGGAATTAGCTGACCGTGTTCGAGTCTCAACTGATATACGAAGCCCAATTTACCTCCAACGATACCCAGTAAAAAGGCATACGAGGTACACGCGTCTCAGCAATGTGGCAACAGGTTTTGATAAAAGCAGTGCATAACCTTGTAGATGGGGTCCATTTAGAAATACCATCACGTCAGATAATATGGATCGCGCAGATTGTCTCTGATCAATGTTCCCAACTATCTAAATATGACTCCCAAGTCACGTTGGCTGCCTCTTCTGGCAAACATAAAAAAAATAATATCCTTTTTGATATGGAACATAAAACTTCACTATCCACGTTCAACATGTTGGGTGTCGAGGAGGTTGTATTTAAGGGGAAAGAAATAGAGAATATTACTGTGTGCACCAGTATAAGCATTAGCATATCCGTAATATATTAACACCTTAACACAAGGGACGGAAGGACCAGAATAGCTGAAAGAAAGATGAACATGTAATTCTGTCAAAGAGATTTTTATACTGCTATGTCATACCAGAAATTATATGCAAATACATATATCCCTATCATTATTTGTACCACACAGAGAAATTGTAACGTGAATACAACAAGCAGTGTGAAACGGGGAAAATCGAGAGGGTCTTACTTGTAATATTTATCGAAGGGAAAACGGCCAGGCCGACGTTGTCCTCTATGTTCTTGGTGGTACCATGTGGGTTCTGCTGTGGGCTTGCGATGACGTATAGCCTCCTAGCGGCTTGCATAAACAACTGGAGTTCGTCTATCCACGAACTGACGTCACTCACCGGTCGTCAGATGATACCCGTGAATTCATCTTACCCAAAAGGGAGATAATCGTTCTTTGCATCGCTAAATATTATTATTATTAAAGAAAACACACTTTCAATCCTGTTGGTTTCAATCCTTGTAGGAATAACTGCAAATCACTTGCCCCTCCCCAATTTATAGGCAGAAGCATGCTGGGATTTCTTCCTAGCCACTAAAATAGGCTGGTTCCTGGTTTCATCTGACTCATTCCCGATCTGTCTGGTCTTGAAATCAAAACGCTACCTTTGCTTGTCTGAACTTGCTCTTGTGTGACAACCCCAATTCTTAATTTGTGAACTCTTTGCCATATTACTGTTGTTTTGTCTTATTACTGTTAATTTGCCTTGCATGTATTTTTTGCTTGGTTTATATTATTGTTTGCCATGCTCATTTCTTTTCTTATTGCTTATTACAGACTTTGCCAATTCTGTATTTACATTAGTCGGACTATTGTCCTCATCTTTGTCGCCATATTTGTCACAACGTTTCGTAAATACTGTACATAATACCTCATCTCAGAAATATAGACAGACTTTGCCAATTCTGTTTGTTGGACAGTTCTCTTATTTATTTTGCATTTAACCATGGCTACTCACTCCACAAATCCAATATGCATTCATCTTCTTCTCAAAAGACGATCAACGAAAAAATTTCAACATGTCAGACATCACTATTATTATCATTATTATTGAGGGAGCAGAAAAAAAAAGTGACGCTGGGATAAAAAAAATATACGACGCCAAATGTACCCATCATGATATCCGGTCTGATAAGATTATACCAAACATATGCATCAAATCCAAATCCCCGAGATAAGGTAGCAGGTTTTGTTTTACAGCAGTGGTGGCCTCAGTTATAAATACCTTAATCTCGGATAATGCACTCCGTTCGGATAGTCTCCGCTTAAGGGTGTTCCAAAGTTTCTAGATACAGTTCCCATGTCTTGGCTGAAACTTAAAAAATCATTTCAATACTCAGCCATGATGCTCTCGCATTACTGTCTCTAGAAAAGGCATGGATCCGTTTCTCCCCAGACTATTCCCTAACGCCAGATATCTACCGTATAAACTCAAGTATAGATCAATTTTTTTTTATGATAAATTTTTGACGCAAAGAAAAGAGAGTCACGGTATGCATAGGTAATTTGTTTTTGAAGAGGTTAAAAAATCATGCATTTTCGTAACCTATCTAGTATGCCAACATTCTCGTAATAATTTTTGCTAAACAAGACGGTACAGAGATACATCGCGGGATTCTGTACCAGTTGTCCCTGGAAAGACATTATCTCAGCGATGTAAACACTTTCGAAACGAAGATGAATGCAAATTTGAAATCTGTTAGTTTTTCATTTATTTAAGGTATTTGTTATTTTAAGTGGCATACATAGTGAATGATATTTTACTCTTCATATAGCGACAAATGGAAATAAATTTAGGCTACGTAGGAGGCAGGCCCAGGGTAAAGGAGCTACCGTAGTCAGGCATGAACGAGAATAAAAGTATGGTATCTAAATCTTTGTATCAGATATTTTATAGTGAGTGGATCTTCTCTCCATTTTGGGGTAGCTTTGTAAAAAAAATAATGAAGACAATTTATTTGCTATAAAATATTTCCATGATGATGCCCAAGACTATGCTAGGCCTACTAGTATTGCTCAGAATTTGGGGTCGTATTATACACGAGCTACAGTTGTAGACAGAATTATTCACCCTCACTGAATATTTGCATATTTTCTAAGGCAGAGGTTCTCAACAGGGGTGAAATTCACCCCCAGTGGCGAATTTTTGATTTTCAGGGATGAATAGTGACCACAGTAAGTTTAGTGGGGAGGAGAGCAACTATAGAATTTGGCCTATCTGTCCTGTCACCTTGAAAAGGAGGGGGGATGACATTCTGACAAATGGTGAAAGGGGCAAGCAGGGGGGTTGAGAACCCCTGTTCTCAGGAAATGTAAATATTCGCAAGTACTTACTATAAATAGTTGATTCTGTATTTAGTTTTGAATATCTTGGGTTTTTTAAAAGCCGTTCATGATACAAAATGATGAGGTAACTGTTGTGGATTCCGAGGATGGAATCCTGCACAAATAAATAAACAACGCCAGTAATTGAAATAGAAAAATAGGTGTATTAAACGTAAGAATAGAAACTTGAAATGAAGATTAGTAGTCCAGGAATGCGGGTTAGTAGAAAAGTATATGTACAAGTCTCTGTAAGTGAAGCCGTAATTATCTCTCTTTCTGGACTCTCGTATAACTCTGGATGAAGACCCTGTCTCGATGTTTTTGTCACGCTATCTCTCCGTAGTATAAGTATACTTTGGACGAGTTCATCTTGTGTCCAAGGGGCGAGCCCCACAATAGTAACAATATTGACAATTTTATTATTAATTACACATATTTTAAGTTGTATTTTCAATTAAAGTTATTGTAATAATTATTATTACTCAGAGTATACAATATTACTTCGATCAAACGCAGTAATAAATGTAAAGGTTTTCAGAATTTGTGAAAAAAAACTGCTGCTTCACATTATTTTCTGTTTTATCCTTAAAGAGGTTACAATCAGACAAGGTGGTACTCAAGTGAAGGAAAAACAACACGCGCGTAGATGAAAGAAGAAAGGTTTATTGTAAAAGACAATACACCACTGAAAGACAGGAAATCGGGTGGCAGGCTAGTAATTCCTGAAGCAAGCCCCAGGTATATCTTGTGTTCTCTATATATAGCTATTGATATAGTCAGTCCACATAGGCGATAGGGAGTGTAGGACATTCCATTACACCATTTTCTTAATAAAATTCACCTAGTTGATAGACGCTGAATTATCAAATAACTAACGACTTAAGTCACACATGAACAAAAACAAAAGTACGGTATCTGAGTCTTCATATCAAGTATTTTACGGTAAGTAGTTTTTCTCTCATTTTTAAGAGAGAGCTTTGTACAAAAAATAATGAAGATCATTTATTTGCTATTAAATATATCAAGGATGATGCCCAGTACTTCAATATTTGATAACGGTAGGCCTACTAGTATTGGTCAGAAGCTAGAGGGCGCATTATACATGAGCTATATGAAACAATCAGGTTTTTCTATACATAAAGTATGCTTATACTTAAGTATATACAGTTTGATTTGGTTTATTTTATTTTATGGCATATCAACCTCAATGGATTATTTAATGTTGACAAGATTTTTACGATAGGTTCATCTAAATAGAATATGTATTCTTTGTAAGAAATCAGTTTATAGATCAGGTAAAGACTGTTTTTGTTGAGAGTCAAATGTATTGCTGGTAATTTTTTTTTTCCAGAAATTTATTGCTGGTAATTTTTTTTTTTTCCAGAAATTTATTGCTGGTAATTTTTTTTCCAGAAATTTATTGCTGGTAATTTTTTTCCCAGAAATTTATTGCTGGTAATTTTTTTTTTCCCAGAAATTTATTGCTGGTAATTTTTTTTCCAGAAATTTATTGCTGGTAATTTTTTTTTCCAGAAATTTATTGCTGGTAATTTTTTTTCCAGAAATTTATTGCTGGTAATTTTTTTCCCAGAAATTTATTGCTGGTAATTTTTTTGTTTTCCAGAAATTTATTGCTGGTAATTTTTTTGTTTTCCAGAAATTTATTGCTGGTAATTTTTTTCCCAGAAATTTATTGCTGGTAATTTTTTTTCCCAGAAATTTATTGCTGGTAATTTTTTTTCCAGAAATTTATTGCTGGTAATTTTTTTTTCCCAGAAATTTATTGCTGGTAATTTTTTTTTTTCCAGAAATTTATTGCTGGTAATTTTTTTTCAGAAATTTATTGTTGGTAATTTTTTCCCAGAAATTTATTGCTGGTAATTTTTTTTTTCCAGAAATTTATTGCTGGTAATTTTTTTTCAGAAATTTATTGTTGGTAATTTTTTTTTTTCCAGAAATTTATTGCTGGTAATATTTATTTATTTTAAATATATTGCTGATATTTTTACTATAAAAAATTTATTTTTATACTTTCATTATGTTTTGACCCCAGTTTGGAAGTGAAGTATTTGCTCATAAACCACGCTCCCATAAATAGTTTCACATTAACTTCTTAATGAAATTCACCAGGAAATTCAATGATAGACGTTAAATTATCAAATAACTGAGCACTTTGGTCACACATGAACAAAAACAAAAGTACCGTATGTCAATCTTCATATCAGGTATTTTACGGTAAATAGTTTTACTCTCCATTTTGGAACAGCTTTGTCCAAAAAATAATGAAGATCATTTATTTGCTATTAAATATGTCCAGGATGATGCCCAGGTCTGCAATATTTGACTACGGTAGGCTTACTAGTATTGCTCCGAAGCTAGAGGGCGCATTATGCACAAGCTATATGAAAAAATCAGGTTTTTCGTAAACAGATTCAGTGGTCGTAATATACATGAAATAGACTTATACACGAGTATATACGGTAAACTAAGAATCTCATCATTGCTATGCTACCAGAGTTTATGTAGAAGTAAGTAAACCAATCTCCCATAAATAGCTTGAGGAGGCTGTATCATCAACATAGTGTTTTCTCTAATCAATCTATATTTAACGAGTTTGGTCCTTACTAAGTGGATATTCAATGCCGCAAAAACCTAAATTAGTGACTGTCCACCATCACCGATCAGACCCAGAACTTTCACCAATCGTGATGAACGGATGTTCCCTGAGGGAGACCCCTTGACTTGAATGCCTATTAGGACAAACTCAACCTAGACTTCAAGTGGAACTTGTACATATGATCCATTGCTAAAGACACTGGGAAGTTGGTCGTTTCTCTGCACCACTCCAGAAAGTGCCTGACTCCTCCTGATATCCTCTAACTTTACAAGAGCTAGATCAGGCCGAAAATAGAGTACTGTTGCCATATATGGGCGGAGTTCCCGGTCTTCACTTTCCACTCTTGATAGAGTTCAAAAGCGTCTCCGCGTCCTTGTAGGCGATGGATTATTTTCTACTCTGCAATCCCTTTCTTACAGACGAGACGTCGCAAGTCTCTCGCTGCTCTATCTCTATTTCCGTGGAGAGTGCTCAGATGAACTACACTCCTTAGTTCCACCAATCCTAACCTACACGGCTAAGAGCCGCCATACCACGCCCATTGTAGCGAATCAGCCTCATTCCCTTCCTATTTTCCTGGTGAGATTTAAGTTTCACTCAAGCAGCTTCTTGTCACAAACCACTGTCTTATAGAACCGACTCCCAAGAAGTTGCATCACTTCATTCTTAATCTGTTTAGGATTAGCCGTTACCTTCTCGACTTATCCGCATAAGCTGTACTTTTTACCCTCTACCTCGAATGACCTCGAGTGTTTTGCTGGGTGAACACCGCTGTAAAATATATATATATATATATATATATATATATATATATATATATATATATATATCTTGCTTTTCGAAGATGTGTCTAGACTTGTCATTCTCTTAGCGTAACAAGACACCAACCTATACACATGCATTTGTCTTTTGTTTCTGTTTCTAATAACTTTCTAGTCTCTGCTGTTTTTCTTCATCTATTGTGGCATTAGTTTCATTCATTGGGTGTGTGCAAAAGTTTCCATTACTCTCATTTAAACAAAAGAATGAATATAGGTTGGAAATTGATTTTTTTTAAAATACTGGAAACTTTTACAGATGCCTATACTCGCATGTCGAGTATATTTAACCCTCTATAGCAGCGTTTCTCAACATTTTTACTCTTGCGTAACCCTTAAAATAAATTACATGTCTCAAGGAACCCCTGCGCAAAAGCAAAATTATATACCATATCTTTCTCATTTTATTTTCATCGTAGTTCAAGTGGTAAATATCATAGTATATATTTTTGAATAACTGGTTTAAGGAAAAATTAATACTTCTTTGTCAAATTTTTCGGTAATGCTAAATAAAATTCATACTGTTCGTTTATAATACTTTATCAGAGAGTTTTCATTCACACACAAAAAAATCTAACCTCAAACGTAACAAATAAAGATAAGTAACCAATATCATATACCTATAATAGAAATGTAAACAGAACAAAAACAATTGCTGCATCATTTATTTTTATTTTTTATCCTTTACTGGCAATGTTGAAAATACATCAGGTAAATCAAGGCCAAATGTCCTGTGAACCAATAAATGGGCTAAGAAAATGTTACTTCCAGAGACATTTGATAATGTTTTTTGTGGCCATAAATGATACAACCTTTAGCGAGTATTCCGTGTTTTTCTTGAATTATAAATGACTCAGTGTCATCTTTCAGAGCTATCATTCAGGGTCATCATTCAGAGTCATGTTTCAGGGTCATCTTTCTTTCAGGGTCATCTTTCAGAGTCATCTTTCTGAGCCATCTTTCAGAGTCATCTTTCAGAGTCATCTTTCTTTCAGAGTCATCTTTCAGGGTCATCTTTCATAGTCATGTTTCAGAGTCATCTTTCTTTCAGGGTCATCTTTCAGAGTCATCTTTCTGAGCCATCTTTCAGGGTTATCTTTCAGAGCCATCTTTCAGGGTCATCTTTCAGAGTCATCTTTCAGAGCCATCTTTCAGGGTCATCTTTCAGAGTCATCTTTCTTTCAGAGTCATCTAATCATGGTCATCTTTCAGAGCCATCATTCAGGGTCATCTTTCAGAGTCATCTTTCTTTCATGGTCATCTTTCAGAGTCATCTTTCTGAGCCATCTTTCAGGGTCATCTTTCAGAGCCATCTTTCAGGGTCATCTTTCAGAGCCATCTTTCAGGGTCATCTTTCAGAGCCATCTTTCAGGGTCATCTTTCAGAGTCATCTTTCTTTCAGAGTCATCTAATCATGGTCATCTTTCAGAGCCATCATTCAGGGTCATCTGTCAGATTCATCTTTCAGAGTCATCTTTCATGGTTATCTTTCAGGGTCATTTTTCAGAGTCATCTTTCAGGGTCATCTTTCATAGTCATGTTTCAGAGTCATCTTTCTTTCAGTGTCATCTTTCAGAGTCATCTTTCTGAGCCATCTTTCAGGGTTATCTTTCTGAGCCATCTTTCAGGGTCATCTTTCAGAGCCATCTTTCTTTCAGAGTCATCTAATCATGGTCATCTTTCAGAGCCATCATTCAGGGTCATCTTTCAGAGTCATGTTTCAGAGTCATCTTTCTTTCATGGTCATCTTTCAGAGTCATCTTTCTGAGCCATCTTTCAGAGTCATCTTTCTGAGCCATCTTTCAGATTCATCTTTCAGGGTCATCTTTCACGGTCATCTTTCAGAGTCATCTTTCTTTCAGAATCATCTTTCATGGTCATCTTTCATGGTCATCTTTCTCATTCAAAATCTTTTCGGATGTCCTACATGATGAAAAGTGTGTCGCTCCTGTGTTCCACCATGAAACGAACCGGTCGATTTATCTAAAAAGACGGCGACGATGATGACAGTTCTTTGACTTTACATAGTCACATGCAATTTTATACACTGCACAGACCAATTTCTGTCTGGATTGGCAGGATTTCTTTATTCTGCAATTGCTTCTCAAACTGAATATTATCTTTCGATGTTTCTTTTTTATATTATAATCTGCATGATCTTAATTGCAAAGTTGGTTTTGCCATTAATACTACGATGGAATAATACGACCAGAACTTATCTTGATCAATCAGTAGAGAAACACATTACTTAATGGCAAAAAGGAAATAACACCACTCGCGAAATTGTTGAAACTAGACAAAAAAATATAATAACGTATTTAGTGTTTATGAATAATGCAGGAAATGATGTATTTAAATGTTAAGAGGGACAAACATTTACTTCCGTTGGTACATTTCGCAAAAAAGAAGGTCACTTAGAGTGTTTCGTAAAAGTTCATTTGTGGGACTTTTGTTTTTGAAGGCATAACACATATACAGTGAAAGTCAAAAGAAATGTAAAACCCAACCAACAAAAAACTTGTTTAATTTTTGCTAAAAATTTTTAAATATTCGATTATATATTTTCAAAATTAGTAAAGCTGTAATGTGATTTATCGCATTCATGAGGGGAGATAAATACAAAGGGAGATACTGTCCCGAATTCACCCAGATACAGAAAAAAAGACACGCAAAAAACTTATGAGCCACTAAAAGAAACCTAGAATTAAATATTTTTTTATTGATAGAAGAAAACAAATTGCAGAAAAAAAATTATTTATTTAAGGAAATTAAAAGTCGTAATCGCTATTTCCTGTGGCTGCCACTGGTACAAAGTACAGCCTCATCTCAATATGTGATAGATGGATACATTCCTCTTGGAAGATTTTTTGTTTTGCTTTCTATTTCAACTCTTTTCACTTATATTCGATTGAATGATGTCAAGGGCTCACAACTTTTACCGAGCTTTTCCTTATTTACATTGTTCGGACTGTTGTCCTCATCTTTATCTGCTGTGAAAAAACATTGGTTGATTGATCCAAAAATGACTTGACACAAAGACTTGCGAGTTCAATACCTGACCACAGCAGAGGGAACAAAAACTTGGAGAGTTGAGTTATTAAGAGGAATTAACTAAAAACCGAGACATCCAAAGGCATGGCACGTAGAATTAGAACAATTTAACCCCGCGAACGAGATAAAGGATTCGGCTCGAAATTCCAACAAATATCACCTGAAGAATGCCGAACTGTACAATAGCCGAAACGTCATGAATATGGCAGTAAGGATGAGGACAACAATCCGAACAATATGAATATTGTAAATAGTTATAATGCCTCGTCTAGAAATACAGACAGACTTATTTCCAGCATCACCATAAGTTCAGATTTGTATCGACCCCGTTTTTATGTAGGAATAAAGTGTCGCTACCGATACTTGAGTTTGAACATAGATCGCCAGTGAGCAAACACAGGCGATCCCATTATTGAATTAAGTAGACCACATGACCATAGAGGAAACGCATATATGAAAAGAAGTAGCTGACGACTAAAGATCTGAATTCTTAGTCCATCCTCTATTACTATTTAGATCGCTATTTCTACTCTATCCTCTGTTACTCTACTACTCTATTCACTATACGATTTCTCTATTCAGATCACTATACGGGTTACTGTTCGAGCGAGTATTATTAGTACGAGTGATATTCGAAGGCGTCTGACACCAGCATTGTTCAATAGCGTTACTATAGTTGTATCTACGATTACAAAATCTCTACTACAACGAGCATTACTAAAGTAACAACATGTATTCGTTGACATCACAAAAGTGGCAACGAGTGTTCGTTGACATCACAAAACCCGTATAATGTTCATGTGAATATGGCAAATTGCATTGCAGTTCTAAATGACGATATAAACTACTTTTGAAAATAAATTGTCGAATATACGTATAGCTTCTTTGTAAAAATGAAGTAAACAGTATTTCTACTTAAGTGGTTCGTTTCTATTGCTCGCTAATGTATATATTTATATCAACATATAAAGGCAACATTATAAAGACATCTTACACTTCATTTGTCGGATACAAGTTCTATTGCACAGCATTTAAAAACACATTTCTATCCATCTTTACAATAGAGGAAAATACTGGTTGACAACACCAATATACTACACAACGAAAATGATAAACAAAAACTTCAAAGTATCGAGTCCCTCTATATCAACATCAATCAATCAACACGCAACAAAACTTATTATGAATAGAGCAACAGTATATTAAAGTGGATATAACAATTAATGCCATTTAATATTTCTACCAATTTCCGTTCTGTTCACTTATATTGAAACGCTTGTTTTTCAAGAAATCCATAGCTACAACGGATAAATTAATTTTTTTTAAATAATTACAGAGCACGTTCGGTCGTGTTTGTAAAAATCACCATCACAACGGAATGCTGATTTTATCGCAGTTACAATAAGTTTTTCTTTGTAAATCAACCCCCCAGGATGATCCTGGAGAAGATCGAAAGTACTTGGGTAGGAAAAAACTACAGCGCATTCCTTGATGAATTTCATCTTAACACCAGGAAACTGATTAGACGAGTGGAAAGGATCAGTATAATAATAAATAGACACAGTATGTTTATATTATTCAATGAAACATGTTTGAATGGGGATATACGGCCTAAATACACATATATTATATATATATATATATATATATATATATATATATTTTTTATATATATATATATATATATATATATATATATATATATATATATATATATATAATAATATATATATATATATATATATATAATATATATATATATATATATATATATCTATATACATTGTGAGTATATATATATTGTGAGTAAATCTGTTATCTAATATGTCTAAGTTATGTTACACCAGCCGCCCACTCCACATCTCACCCACAAAAAAAACTTACAGAAAGTTTATCTTATATATATAAAGGAAAAGACAATAGGAAAATTGTGTATAGTTTTAGCCGACGCGTTTTGTCCAATGTGGACTTTTTCAAGGAATATACGAGATGAATTTGAAAATTCATTTCGTTTTTTGCCTTGAAAATGTCCACATTGGACGAAACTCGTCGGCTAAAGCTACACATAATTTTGCTATTGTCTTTTTTCCTTTCTATATATTGTCTTTCTCTACAGATTAATTCTGAGAATCTTTTACACACACACAAACATATATATATATATATATATATATATATATATATATATATAATCAGTTTACCCCAAACAATGCCAGTAAGAAGCAAGAGGCTCATCGGAGTGAAAAGGGTGAGAAGACTTTAGAAAAAAACTGAAATCCAATCCTAAACAGGAAACAAGGGATAAAATTCTACTCCTATTCAAAAAACCGGAGAAAGATCTGTGTGTGCGTGTGTGTGTGCATGTGTGTGTGTGTATGTGTGTGTGTGTGTATGAATTATTGGATTTTATTTTTAATCCGGCATTTTAATAAATCAAATGAATATACTGAGACTTGTTGGGATTTGACATATGTAAAGAGGTCATGTTGCTGTTTTTATTTTTTCTATTGGGATTCTACACCTCTTTCTATCACGACCGCAATAAAGGTAACAGAAAGGATTTATCAGTTTTTGTTGCCCTGAGACTGCTAAAAGCCACGCTTGTAGGTTGTAAACTATATATATATATATATATATATATATATATATATATATATATATATATATATATCTTAAAAAGATATAATGACCTTGCCAAGCTACCGCGGTTTGACACTAGGGTCTTCAGATTGGACCAGGGTTGAAACTGTGGTAGCTTAGCAGGGTTGTTTAAGATAATATTTGTGAATATTGCTCTACAGACGAGGTATTCAGCACTTTCTAAAATCTACTGTGACTTGTTGATTTCTGGGTAGACTTTATCCTGTAGTTAATTTATACAAGAGGAAAATTCACACACACACACACACACACACACATACATATATATATACCCAAGTATAGGATTGGTGTATACGGAATAAATTCCAATAATCAACAAATACTATTCTTAAAAGAGTGCTCAATACAGAGTAGAGCAAATATGATTATTTATTCGAAACTTATGACATAAAAATGTTATAAAATCACTACAAAAATAGCCATTTTGTTTCAACATTTCTGGTGTCTTATCAAGTGATGATGTTGAATGTAGAATAAAGGGTTTTAAAAGGTTCAAATCAATCAAACACCCCTCCCTAGAAGAAATGCTGTTAGATAAACTAGAATGACCAATAAAAATACTAGTATACGAGAATTCAAAAACTTAACAACGAACTTTGGTTATAATAATTATTTAATACTTTAATGTTAGGGTTAGACCAAAATAGAATTCATTCTAAGTATTAAATATTAAATTATACTATAAAATTGAAAATTAAAAATTACTAATTTTAAATTTTAAATTTAATCTATATTAAGTTTAAAATTATAAAATTAATTAAAGAAGAAACTGAGGAAAAATACATATGTTTTTTTTATTTATTTTGGTTTTATTGAAATTAAGTTGGAATAAACGTTAAGATCAAATGCAGCCCTGAACTGCGTTACAACTTAGATACATTTGAATGGAAGATATGGTTTAGGGATGGTGAAATCTTGCAAAAGACAATACACACACAATTAGATTATAATACACAAACATGCAGACATATTTAGATATATAAACACGCAAAAAAAAAGCGACGAGACAGGAAATATGTCCACGACCCTTTAAAAAAAAAAACGACAACATATGCATACAATGAAAGGCACATATATTTTATGCGTGTTTAATAGTTAATAATCTCTATTTCATGAGAGTTCTAAAAAAGTTGCTCTCAATCTTCAAGACCTACAAACAAATCACAAATGAAATGGAAAAAATATTCCAGGCTAAAATAAAGACATATTGTTATTTCATTTATAGAGTGGGTAAAGAGAGTGTTGACCTATTTTGATATACTGACCTCATATGTAACATCAATATGTCATTTGATGAAGATGGAAGTGCATTAAGTGTACTTAGTTCAGTGTGAATTGGAAACAATCTTGTCTGCTTCTGTTCTTCCATTTCATTTGTAATTTGTTTGTAGGTCTTGAAGATTCAGTGCTGATTTTTTTAGAGCTCTCATGAAATAAGAATTATTATCTATGGGATTTTAAGTGTTAGATATTCTTTAATAAATGATAATTTTGCTCTGTCTTTTGACATAGATCTCTCCCTGCATCTATATCCTTCTGGAAATTCCATACGAATACCATATTGCATCATTAATATATATATATATATATATATATATATATATATATATATGTGTGTGTGTGTGTGTGTGTGTGTGTGTGTGTGCGTGCGTGTGTCTGTAGACAGTAGTCGTTCCTAGAATAAGATAAATCCCTAAACATAAAATATCTGAGCTCATTTCCAAATGCAGTCACAAAAACAAATTCTTATTACGCCACCTACAACCACATCATGAACAAAAAAGACAATAAAATTCCATAACCAGAATCTATCAAAATTTAGAACCAAACAAAAATAAAAAAATAAAGAAAACAAATAAATTTGACAATTGATTTACCATATTTGATGGCATATAAGGCGCATTTTTTTTACTAGAAATTTCTTTTAAAATTCCCCTGCGTCTTATATGCCATTTGTAGGTTTAAAAATCGCTATAGTCGGCCGAAATTAGCTACCTGGCAACTCCTATTAGCTTAGACTTTTATATACTTATTGTCATTATTTAAAAGGCTATTATGCAGATTAAAAGTTATCATTGATAATATTCATTATATTAATTTTATCATGTTTAATATTAGTATTTTTTTTCACTAAAATTATACGGAAGATGACGCATTATTTAACGACGATGATAGTCGCATTGAAAATGATTATCAGAGTTTTGATAACGAAGACGACGAATTTTATGGATTTAAAAATGAATAAAATTTTAATGGTAACTCTACTGTTTTGCTCAATTGTAATAATTGCTTGGTTTTTATTTTGTTGTCTTACCTTTCGATATAATAAAGTTTTTATAGGCTTGTGTTCTTTTTTTCCTATTATTTTTCGTTTAATTGTAATCATGAATTGTTTAAACCAAAATAATACGTCATAAATATAGCTTAGGCTGTATCATTTACTAATAATTTTACTAATTTTATTAATTACTGATTTTTTCTTGATTTACGCTGTTGAAATTGGGGCGCGTCTTATACACTCATGCGTCTTATATGCCATCAAATACGGTAATAGGTCTGTTTTTTATTACTACCTAAGAGCTAATTACAAGAGAGTGGTTTTCCCATGTGCTCTCTCTCTCTCTCTCTCTCTCTCTCTCTCTCTCTCTCTCTCTGAACGATAGTTATATGCCAGTTATTACTGCCTATGTCGTGGATATGGAAACTGTTTTTGTTTTTTTAAACTATATATGCCCCGTGGCCAAATTGAACAGAAACAAGGCAGCTGGGCCAGACGGAATTGTAACGGAAATGCTGACAGCTTTGGATGGCTTTGACATAGACAAGATCACCAAAATAACAAATGAAATCTACAGCAACGGAGATATACCAGAAGACCTCAGCAGATCTATCTTCGTAGCTATGCCCAAGAAACCATAATCAGGCCAGAGATAGGACAAGAACAGTGCGGGTTCGTTAAAGACACTGGAACAAGGAACGCGATATTCATGCTTATAATGTTACCAGTAAGAGCAATACAAATGCAAAAGGTCGTGTACCTATGTTTCATAGACTACGCAAAGGCCTTCGACAAAGTACGCCACAAGGATCTGATGGAATTGTTCAGTAACCTTGATATATTTGGGAAAGATATTAGAATAATCAAGAACCTATACTGGCAGCAAACAGCATGCATGCGCATAGGGAACGAGTTTAGTGAATATACAAAAATAGAAAGGGTCGTAAGGCAAGGAGTCGTCTTCTCACCCGACCTGTTCAACCTATACAGCGAGGTAATTCTGAAAGAATTGGAAACCTTACCGGGATTTACCATTGACGGCCACAATATTAACAACATAAGATACGCAGATGACACACACTGATAGCAGACACGGGAATGAAATTACAAAATCTCCCACAGAAGGTAGCGACGGACGGTGAGAAGAAGGGACTAAGCATAAACTACAAGAAAACGGAGTGTATGGTCGTCAGTAAGAGGATGAGCCCGAAATGCGATCTGAAGGTCGGGAACACTAGAATCAAGCAGACGCGGAAGTTTAAATAACTGGGAAGCATTTTGACAGAGGACGGTAAGTGCGACACTGAGATCGGTAAGCATACTGGGATGGCCAAGGACACATTCCAAAAGTTAGGCAGAGTACTGCAAGACAGGAAGATATCTTTGGTAACAAAAAAAAGAATACTGAACTATTACGTGACATCTTTACGGCACGATTTCCTCAAAGATGAAGAGACTGGAGGTGACGGAAGTATGGTTCTACAGAAGGATGCTAAGGATATCATGGACCGAGCGTGTGAGCAACGATGAGATCTTAGAGAGGTTGAAAACAAGGAGGAGGCTTTTACTTAACATCAAAACATATTGCTATTTCATCTAGAGAGGCAGTTGAAGTGTCTGGGACACATAATGAGGAATGAGGACCTAGAGAATCTGATACTCACGGATCGAATAGAGGGAAAGAGAGACAAGGGAAAACAACGCGTGACATACCTGGTGGACTTAAGCAAGTGGATGACAGAACGTGGTCTGGGGGGAGATGGCAGAGGGAAGGGACTTGTTGAGAGCTGCAAGGGAGGTGGGGAGCCATGATCGCCTACGTGCTGAAAGGACATGGCACATAAAAAGAAAGATGTCCCGTATCAAACGTAGCAATATGGTTAACGTTTCTTTGCGGTTATTACTGCCAACCATTATGTACCGGCTAGAATAAAATTCGTTCTTTAAGTCTGATATTCGAAACTGCCACCAACTGTCGCTTGAACACGGTGAGTCGTCTTTCGAGCTGTAGATGTAGAAGGAACTTTGATAATAAAGCGTACTCTAAATATAATTAAACTGTGTTTTTCTTATATATTACTTTAATTTCAAAACATTCACTTGCCATCACGAATTTGTAGGCGTGGAGTATGACGTCAGAGCTAACCTGGATATTCATAGTTTGTGTCTCCTTGACGCTTCGGTGACATTAATTCTCTGCTAGATTCGTTTGTATACTGAACGTGATGCATTCACTCTAGTTACCATTTTAGGTTTCAACTATATCAGGTTGAGAAATCTAGTTTTCTTGTACAATATAGAATTTGAAACTGTCTGTTCACTTCAGTAGTCTCTCGTGGCTGCAGAAATGACATCAGTGGTCGGTGTTCAAAAGAAAAGAAAAAAAAAAGAATCTGAAATGCTGATTTTCAAAGCAAGCAAGCATTTTCAATGGAGAGATTGGAGTAACAAAATATTCCCAATCACCATTTGTCCCTGTGTCAGGCTAAGTCGATATGTCGATATTTACTAAGCTTATTTTATGCGCCGTGTCAATTCAGGGCGTGCGTGATCATGGCTCTCTGCAACTTCCTATCCTTTCATAGCTCTGATTTATAGTTTATTTCCTTACTACTGCTTCCTGTTCTGTTATCCGTTTACACAATCTCGTTAGGGAGGCTACACTCTGTTTCTCCCCCTCTTGCCTCCAATATGTCACGTGAGTGTTAAATCTCTCAAGGCCACTTTCCTCTGTCCCAGAAATTTCAAATGACCCTTTTACCTCATTTTCCTTGAAACTTCCTTGTTACCCACATGCCCTATCTGTGGTATTCTCTGCATTCTTTTATAGAAGCAGATTTTTGTTACCTCGTCTTCTCTTCATCTGTGAGGGAATTGTCCAGAATACAATGCCATATAGTAGGATTTATATTACATTGAAGTTCAGTGCTTTTTTTATTATTTCTAAATGTTAATATTTCCTCATGTTTTATTTAGCCTTTGAAGGGCATCTTTTGTTATTATAATGCTTCTTCGGATTTCGGTGCCATATTTTCCATCGTCTCTTATAACGCTTCAAAAACAGTTATTTCTGTAATTGCTTGATTTTGACGGTTTCAATTTGTAGGGGATATTTTCGTCTGTCACTATTTTGAGTAAATGGACGGCGGAACAAAGTTTAGGAGAAATAACGAGAAGACAAAATGTATTAAGAGCAACGAAGGACAGGAAATTGTGGAGAGCCATGCTCGACAAAGTCCTGAAGGGACACTGCGCAAAAAGAAGAAGAATGATTTTGAGTAAATGGACGGCGAAACAAAGTTTAGGAGAAAAAACGAAAAGATAAAATTTAAGAGCAACGAAGAGCAGGAAATTGTGGAGAGCCATGATCGACAAAGTCCTGAAGGGACACGGCACATAGAAGGAGACTACGAACAAATCAAATATATTCCTTTCTCTGATTTTTATACTATATTCACCCAATAAAAGACCCAAGAGCCACTGTAGAGGGTTACAGAATGAGCTTGTAAGGGCGTAACATGGGAAGAAGTGCATATTATGGTAGGATAGATAACCATTGACTCTCGACTTGAAGAGGTTATCATAGTGATTGGGGAAGCACCCTCTCGAAGTCTATTCAACAAAATGGCAGTTCTACAGAAGAATTTGTCTGAGTGGAACTTCCTCCATACTATACATATGAAGAGAATATGGATGACTCAACCCTGTATACGTGGCATGTCAAAGTCCTGGCAGTGAAGGTCTGAACTGAGGGGAGATCTCTTCGTAAAATACATCTATTGGATGCTTTAGTACACATCATCCGTGATGTTTCTAGCCGAAGTTCATTAGGGGTTTCGGGTCTTTCAACATCATACGCCCTCTCCACCGTGACCCAGCCGATACTGATCAAGGAATCGACTTGTGCACCTTCCATCAGCTACAATTTTTTTCATCCTCCGAAGTACTCACCATACGACTCTTGGCAATGTATTGTCCAATTCTGGATTACTTCCTGTTCACCAGCAATGTGCGCTCTTACATAAAAAAGGAAGCAAACGCAGCCATAATTTCTATTTGATCAGGAATATGGCGGCGTGTTTCGCTTGAAGTGGTAAGTACCGATTTGATTCCCCCACCCCCAGACATATACACACACACGCACACACTCAGAGAAATGCACTCAAACATCACATCTAAGGAATATAGTTCGTTTGAATATATGCCATGAAAATAGCAAGTAGCGAAAGTCTAGCAATGTTTCGTCTGTGGCAAAGCAGTTGCAAGATAAAAAACATAATTCATCACCCACAAGGTCGTGTAAACTTTTTTGAACTCTGTCAAAGCCGGACAGTTAAGACTGGGCAACTCCAGCCCAGATCGATCGC
>CAHIKZ030000094.1:90000-97500 GCA_903632075.3 Acanthosepion pharaonis
GAAGAGAACTAAAAAGCGCAAGAAGTGGAAGAAGAGAACGTAGTAGTAGTAGTAGTAGTAGTAGTAGTAGAAGAAGAAGAAGAAGAAGAAGAAGAAGAAGAAGAAAAAGTAACAAAGGGAGAAAAAGGAGTAAAAGTAGCAGAAGAAGAAAAAAGAAGTGGTAGAAGAAGTGGTAAAAACGTAGTAGTAGTAGTAGTAGTAGTAGTAAAAGAATAAGAAGAAGAAGAAGAAGAAGAAGAAGAAGAAGAAGAAAAACAACGACAACAACAATAACAACAACAACAACAATCCATAAGAGCTTTGTCCGTTTAAGTGTTTTGTTAATAGCTATCTTTTGTTTAATTAAGTGGAAATAAAAAAATTACCGTTTTCGCTTGCCCCAGGTCATTGGTTATGACCCGGCATTGGATTATTAGGTCAAAAAAAGCTGTCGAAATTGAATTCTTAAGAGTTTAAGTCAAGCATGCAACAGTTCTAATTATTTTATTAATATTTTCTTAAAAGCAGACGATGAACGAAAAAAAAAAAAAAGATTCTGACTGTTAATGCTGATCATTATATTATCACCATTTTATCCACCAGTCAAAGATTGTTATTTATTTACAAAAAAAAAAAAAAGTACTAGTTGGAACTAAAATTACTTTCATCTACTTACTTTGACTATCCTTTAAGATTCGCTGTATAGTTCTCACTCATGAATTTGTAACTTAAAATTTTACTTTGAATTCCTTTGTTATTAAACTACATTTTTTTCACAGGTTGCAAGATTTCATTTTTTTGCGAAGGGGGTTTATATTTAAGAGCTCGACTACATCTATTCATAAAAAACCTGATAAATTTCTTGAAAGCAAAGTAAGCATTTTTTAAAAGTCATTATTAATTTTACAGATACTAGAACCACTTGGGCAGCCTCTAAAATGAAAACTGTCACAAACCGTCAGATATTTAAGAAAACAAACACATATATAATATTCTGGCAGTGGATAGAACCAATTAAATTGGTACTGATTGGGATACCGACGTCTCATGCTGATGTAGTATTTTTTTAAAACGGTTTGGTTACTAACGATCTTGTGGCACTTCTCTCTACTTCACACCCCCTCTCCAGTATATCCCAACTTTTCCCTTCCTTCTTCATCTTACACACTGAACATCACTCCTCGTGTTTTATATCCCCAACTTCTTTAAAACTACCAGCTAATGTTGTAAACTGGCTCGCCAGTCTACCTACAAGATGTCCTACCCAAACCAGTTCCTTGTGATTTTAGTGGGAATCAGCGCCTTCTTTTTACGCAGTAAGTAAAACTTGTATTTTTTTTGTACTAGAACTAGTTTCCACTAAACGTTTAAATGCCTTTATGTCTCATTTTAATTTCATAACTTTTTAAATTATATATATATATATATATATATATATATATATATATATCACTGTATACAAAATAAAGAACGTGTTATCATTAGTGATTATACGGATTTAGTTACATTTCTTTTTTGTTTTCTTTTTTGTTTTTTATTTCTTTCATTAAGGGGGCACGTGATAATGATATTTTATAATTAAAAATTCAAAAAATATAATTATTTTTATATCTCTCTTAGAATTGAAAATGATAATAGAATGTTCAACCTAGTATTTGTTTTGTAGGTTTTTTAAAAACAAAATACAAAAATAAATAAATTTATTTTGTTTACTGTTTACAGAATTGGTTTCTTAAAAAACAATTTTCCAACGTAATTTTACGAATAGTTTATTTCCAAAGTAATCTCTGTATCGACCACCTGCTGTAAGCTTAACGCTTGATCTTAGCAAAATATAGCATTTATTTATTGGATAAAAAAAGATACATTCAATTTTCCTTTGGGTGGAACAAGTGGGTCGATGTTAGGTTCACAAAACCAAGAAATATCTTCCTGTATATATATATATATATATATATATATATATATATATATATATATTAATTGTGTATCTTTGTGAATAATCTACTTAAACTTGTTTAAAGTAAATATTTGAAATTTTGAATTGGGAAACATTTCAAAATGTCTGGTTTAAAACCTTGAAATTTCTCTTACACACGCATTCACCCCTTTTCGTTCTCTTTTTAAAATGAAGCTGCACACTTGCATAAAAATGCATAAAATCTGCACATGGATGTATGCACACATATGCATACACGCACACATACACACACACACACACAGGGAGAGAGAGTGAGGGAAAAGAAATACAGAGAGAGGTCGGAGTTTATGTCTAAAAGTTATTAGTAAGCGGCGGTCAATGAATTGGAAAGCAAAGAAAATCATTTTTTTTTAATATCGTTATTTACTTTATTAAAAATTATCATTTTTTGCATAGCGTCAGTTACGAAAATAAATATCAATAAATCTCCTTTTTTAATCCAAACCAATAATAATGCCTTAAGAAAAAACCGTGGGAAATTTACAAAATCATGGCTACCACATTTTTAATAAATCTAGATAAAAATCTTGTCGAGAAAGAGGAAAATTCAGAATTTTTCGTCCAGTCTTTTTTTTTCTTTCATAAAATCACCATTATCAGATAAATATATCCAAGGATTTATTTTTTTTGGCTGTAACTTAAATTTGATTTTTGTTGCTATTATATCCGTATTTTGAAATAAGGCCGAATTATTTATCTATTTATTCGTCGAGCCAACAGACATATGCTTTCAATTGATGGCTGCTAAAGATATTGGTTTCAAGAATGTCTGGTTTTACTTCCAGCACTGTGAGTAGATCGTCCTGCTAAAATAAATAAATAAATAAGTAAATAAACATCCGGTAAATGAGAAATACAACTTAGAAAAAAACACTAATGAGACATGAGACATTAGACATGACTGCCAGAAAACATTTTTATGGCATTCTTAGATTTTCTAAAAGATATTATTTATCAAAATAAACAATGGAAATTTTTAATTATACAAGTCGACCACCGAGCCAGTCTGCCATTTTCATCGCGTGCTTGCGCATTAAATTGAGACAAGTTGCTATCGCACTGAGATCGAAGAAACTAAAAAGAAAGAAAACAAAAATCCTAATCTCTTGTATCATTTTAATCTTTTTTTTTCTTTTTTTTTTAAAGAATTCGCCTTTTTGATAAAATTTTGCATACAAACTTAAAGTGTTCTTAATAACCACATCCCTCAATTTTTCCCTAGCAGTTTCATAAAATAATTTCTGATACACAATGACATCTCTTTATTCATTTATTTATTTATTATTTTTAATACCATGTCCCTTTAGGACATAGGTGTTCATGACTCTCCACAGATTTCCTCTTTCTTAACTATCTGTGAATTACCATACATTCTTGGGAAATATGGCCCGGTATTCCTGTTATATATTTAGAGATTCTTGATGAAATCCAAAGAATCAGCAATATTATTGGTCGTGACCTGACATCTCGGCTCCAGTCACTTTCCCGCCGGCGTAAAATTGCTTCCCTTTGTATTTTCTATAAATAATTTCGCGGTGATTGTTCGTATGAACTTTACCTAGCCTAGACTTTATGAATTTAAGCACAGTACTCGATTAGCAATAAGGTCTCATCAATTTACAGTTGCGCCGGCTAGATGTAACCATAAGTTCTACACTAACAGTTCCTTTTCTCGCACTTCTTGCCCGTGGAACTCTCTTCCGACTCCATGCTCTCTAGTTAAATTTGATCTTCAAAAATTTAAATACAATGACAATTGTTATTTACTGCCTTCCCGATAACTCTTCTATTGTTTTTGCCCCTTAGTAATCTTTCTGTTTTCTAATTCTTTCACGCCAAGTAACCACTTGTGCCTTAGTGGCTTTAATACCTTGGGATGATTTTGTTAAACAGTTGTGCAGACTGGATGCTTCACGTACTAGACAGTTTTTCTCTCATAAATCTATCTTACATATCTATAAGTCTACCATTCGCCCATGTCTCGAATATTGCTGCCACGTCTGGTCTGGTGCTCCTGCTATACATTTAGAGATTCTTGATAAAATCCAATGATGAATCAGCAATTTTAATGTTCTTGATCTGGCGTTTGGGCTTCAATCACTTTCCTACGGCCGTAACGTTGCTTCCTTGTGCTTTTTCTATAAATGCCTTTATAGTAACTGTTCGGGTGATTTCTTTGCTAGACTTTATGAATTTAAGCGCAGTACGTGATTAGCAACAAGGTCTCATCAATTTACAGTTGAATTGACTAAATGTAACCGCAAGTTCTATGTTAACAGTTTCTTTTTTCATAAATCTCATTTGTGGAACTCTCTTTCAGTTTTTTGTTTTCCCGTCAAGTTTGATCTTCAAAAATTTAAATGCAATGTCAATCGTTATCTACTGTTGATTACTCTTCTATTATTCTCTCTTCTCAATAATGTCTCTGTTTTCTAATTATTTAAAACTGAGTAATCCCTTGTGTTTCAGTGGTTTTACTGTCTTACTTGGGGTGAATCCGATTAAAAAAAAAATACATAGTGGAGTGGTTTCCTGTTGCCTTTTCCATAGTTTAGATTTCAGAGTTTTATTTTCTTTTCTTTTAGACTAGTTGTCACCCAAGGCTAAAGAGTCCAGTCTACTCTACTATTTAAATCATAGCTTTAGAGATTGATTTGTTTTAACGGTTTATCAACCCTTTTGTTGGTTATTTAAAGCCAAAACATATTTCAGATTGTATGAATAGCTTAAAACACCCAGTGTTCTCGAGCGAACCTCCATCTAAGTGCTGACCGAATTCAGTGATTGCTGACCTTCAGTAATTGTACGAAAACCAGTGCTTACAGCGTGATTTGAACGTAAGAGGTAGGGGAGAGAAGAAACGAGCCTATGCCTTTCCCAAGACAATTGAAAGTGAACGTAAAGTATTTCTTTTTTTTTTAAAATAAGAGTAGGAAACGCTGGTCGTAATGAAATTAAAGAGGCACAATTTATAGGGTTTGATTACCAAAAAAAGGGTTGCGTTTTATGCATGAGTAGAAGCATTTTCCCGGACTTTCAGCACAATTTTAGGTGTGCATATTATGAATGAAGGCGTATTATACATGGGGAATTACGGTATTCATCTTTCTTCTGGACATACAATATTAAATCAACCAAACAAAACAATGATGTCGAATAAACAGGTGACTGGATTTTCTTAAAAATTCATCCTGAATATCAAAACTGACTCTCATAATACAAGAAAAGATAGTTTTCCGTTTTCGAATGGGTGTTGGAAAGTTCCCGGCCAAAGCAATCTTCCTAAATCAGGGTTCTAACGTTTGGTCATTAAAATATTGACAATAAATGAAATGACAATAGCATTTTCTTCTATTTATGACGTAGGCGATCATGGCTCTCCACAACTTACAATCTCGTGAGATTCTTAACAGTGTTTCCCCACATTACTAAGGTCCTCGCCAACTCCGTTCCGCCAACCATTTACTGAAGCCCGTCAGCTAAGTGGTTCGCTGCCTTTATCAATCTCTCTTACCATCAATATACCCCGGGAGTGTTAAGTTTTCCAAGCCCACCTTCCTCATTATGTGTTCAAGGAAGTTCAGCTCTCTTTTCCTTATTCTAATTAGTTCTTTCTATTGGTATTTTCTTTAAGACTTCCTTGTTGCTTATTCGCTCCATCGATGGAATTCTCAGGATCCTTGAGAAAAAAGTAGGTAATTTAAAGTTTAATTAATCTAAATTGAAGCAAATATTACTTTTATTTTATTTAACAAAGAAGGGAATTTTTTGAATGTGTTAAGTGATTTATTGACAGCAACGAAAAAGCTTGTTGAGAAAAATGTTAGAAAATTACCAGTAAAGTTTAATCTGCTACAGGTCCCTCTCTTATTTTTTGATAATGTCGCGTATGGACGTCCGTATTTTTAAAAAATCGACACGTTTGTACACAGATACAAAAATATCAAAAATACTTTTTAAAATACTGTGGTTCATTGTATTGTAGTGAGTTTTTCAATTTATGATTAGTAAATACAGTTTGATTTAATAAGAATATCATTAAGCTGCTAAAATATAATACAGAATTTTAAAAGATTTAAAAGTTTATATATTAGTCTAATAAAAATTCTAAAAGAATAAAAACAATTCATTATTCAATGAAATTTTTCTTAAGACAATATTGTCCATAATATATTTTATATATAAAAGCAATTAAAAGCTTTTCTTATTAAATAATGGCTTAGTTTCATTGCATTTTTTATTTTACGATTCAGGGATTTTTTTTTGTAAGTGGCGCTCCTGCTTGAAATATTTTCATGATTTAAAGATTATCATGAAATTGCATAAAATTAAATAAAAATTAAATATAGGAGAGAACAGATTTAAAAAAAAAATTGCAAAGATTTTCTAAAAAAAAAAAAAAAACATTTAGAAAATAGTTTAATTCATTTTTTAATAAGTCGCCAAAGTTTTATTAAAATCCGACAATTGTCTGATTTTTGCAAGAATTTCCAAACCAATCCGTTTTGCACCGCCAGAAGATGTAAAAATTGCTCACATTCATTTATGGTCACCTGAAAACGCAAGAAAAACATTATTTTTAATCAAAACTTTGAAAGTTCTAAAAACGATAAAAATTATAATTTGATAATCTAAAAATCCTTTGGTCTTTCGGCTAAAAAACATAAAGATTTTGACGATAAAACTTTGTTTTGGTAAGTTTGAGGCTTTTTTTTCACCATGCATGCATATTTTTAGCGAATCTTTTACCTATATATATATATATATATATATATATATATATATATATATATATATATATATATATATATATATATTAGTGGTAAATATACACATATATGCAAAATATATAAAATATATACACATACATACATACATACACATGCATATACATTTTGTATAAAAAAAAAAATTCCAAGAGGAAGAATCCAGGTAGAACTCAATGTCCAGGACAGAGTAAGGATATAATAAAAAGGCTTAAACACTAATATTCCATGGTAATAATTTATTCCATTGGAATCGTAAATACGATCCAATTCAACAGACCTACAAATTCAAAAAGAAAACAGAAAAAACAACTCCGGAAATAAAAGATAAAATTTAGAGAGTTTAAGTATATACATATATATATATATATATATATATATATATATATATATATATATATAATACATACATAAAAAATAAGTAATATATATATATATATATATATATATATATATATATATATATATATATAACGCATAATAAGTAAGTATATATATAAGTAAGTATATATATATATATAACGCATAGATAAAAAATAAGTCTTATATTTTCTACCCATTCGGAAGGATTATATCTTTCGACTCAGTATCTGTCTATATTTCTGAGATGAGGTATTATGTACACTATTTACATTATTCAAACGATTGTCCTCATCTTTGTCGACATATTTATTACAACGTTTCGGCCGTTGTACGCCCCGGCCTTCTTCTGGTGGTTGGTTCAGAGTAAGGATATAATATAAAAGGCTGAAACACTAATATTCCATGGTTATA
>CAHIKZ030000094.1:102500-107500 GCA_903632075.3 Acanthosepion pharaonis
TAATAAGTAAGATATATATATATATAGTGATTTTCTAAAGGCCGGCTTAGATGTGGCACAAGGCCGAAAGTATGGGGCACCCAGTGAGAATCGAACTCACTACTCAGTCATAACTGATCTGGCAAGACAAACTTTCTAACCATTACACCACGTATATATATATATATATATATATATATATATATATATATATATATATATATATATATATATATATATATATATATATATATATATATATATATATATATATATATATATATATATATATATATATATATATATATATATATATATATATATATATATTACACGAGTTAACGGTTTTTGTAGGCATCATCAGATTTTTGGTTTGAATTATTAGATAAAAAAAAAAAAATTATAAAAAAAATTTATAATAACTTGTTTAACAAATAGCCCAATCATCAGATTCATAGTAGGAATAATTAACTACAAACATGCATACAACATAACACCCTTCATAATCCATAGCCCAAATAAGTGGTTTAATTACCTTACATAATAGATAACCCTTTATGAAGTCGTCAAAAAACAAACGTTACGAAAGTGTTTTTTTTTTTGTTTTTTTTTTATATGCACAATTCCCTTTCATAATAAAATAAAATAAAATAAATAAATAAATCTCCATAGACAAGCAAACTAGACGAAGGTTAATACATCTTCCGTTTCATTTTAGACACCCCCACCTTTCCCCGACTTGACATCTTGAAAGTATCTCTTTACCGCTACTTATTATTAACACCCTACACTCGCCTACCCAATTTAAACAATTCACCCTTGCTGTTACCATGGAGATTTTGATTTCAATTTTTAAAACAAGTAAATTTCAGATATACGTTATTCCAACAAAAATTTCGCTTGAAGATGGAACGGAGCCCATTTTAATTTCAACTCAATTTAATTTAAAGGATTATATTGAAGTTTTCGGCTCTTGTTTTTGAAACATGAGACCTCTAATGTAGCGATTTGGAATCATATTTTAAATAAATAATTATATATATATATATATATATATATATATATAAGCCTTGCGAATGAAATTGGGTAGACGGAAGCTAGCACGAAGTCACAAGTCATCGTGGCCGAGAGCTTGAGCATGCTGGCCTTGTTCAAATTGTTGATCACACTAGATAACACGCTCTTTCCCAGAAACTGTATTTAACCTATTGTTCTGGAAATTGAGTTTTATATTTCTTTTTGTGTGCTCATTAACATATGAAAAAACCTAGCATCGTACGGGCAATAGATTCTGAGAAATGAATAGAAATTATGAAGATTGATGGGTGTACGAATAACTTCATCGTTGACTGTACCTGCAAATACTTTTGGGAAAGGTATGAAACGTGTAAATAGCAAGACAGAATGTATCCTATAGCCTAACAGGTCTAGGATAAGGACAACCCTGAATTCAAAACCTGAGGTGGTTCGTTTAGAGACCTTGTGTCACACAATGTGCACCAGTTTTCTGTATTCGGCTCTTAGATAAATGTAGTTGGGTCTGCACAAGCTTTCATCACCATAATCAACTCATATGAGTGAATAGTCTAGGTGTACTGTTGTAAGAACTAAGTATATGTACTCTCATATACAGATGAAAACAACGGGATAGTCCAGTATACACACACACACACACACACACACACACACACATATATATATATATATATATGTATATGAAGAAATATACTCTTAAGGTGTGCTATATTTATGGGATAAAGTGCTCAATATCAGATATATATATATAAAAGTTAACATTGAAGTCAACACTTAGAGGCGACAGGCTGTTCTATGCTAGACGCAATCGTGAGGCCACAAGTGTTCTGGTCTGACGATTGCGTCTAGCATGAAACAGCCTGTCGCCTCTAAGTGTTCACTTCAATGTTCACTTTTATATATATATATATATATATATATATATATATATATATATAGATAGATAGATAGATAGATAGATAGATAGTAAGCACAGATAGTGGCTCGGATTGTGGTACCGGAGAGCCGAGAGTTCGAATTACAGTCGAATCCGTTACACTCACTTACGTGCTAATACCGTGGAGAAAGATATGAATCCTCCTCTTCTTCTCTCTCAGTTATGGGTAAATAGCAGGACAGACTGCGTTATGTAGCCTTGGATGTCAAGTGGTCTAGAAAAAGGACAACTCTGAATTCAAAATCTGCAAAGGGTCGTTTGGGGATCTCTGTATTTGGCTCCTCAAAAAGTGTGGTGGGTTTTGCACAAAACCTTCACCATTATAATCAAACCATATGTACATGTTGTCTGTCTGTCTGTTCGTAGGAACTGAGTGGCCTGACCCTCATACCCCGTGAAAGAATCCCCGGTAGGCGCGGGTCAACATCCCGCGTCAATCAATGACGGGTGAGTCTACAATATATATATATATATATATATATATATATATATATATATATATATATATATATATATATATATATATATATATATAAAGGCTCAAACGCTAATATTCCATGGTTATAATTTATTACATTTATTACGGAGTTATATTTTGCGATTTCTTTTTGAATTTGTAGGTCTGATGATTTGAATCGTGATTACGATTCCAATGTAATAAATTATAACCATGGAATATTAGTGTTTGAGCCTTTTATATTATATTCTTACTCTGTCCTGCATCTATCCTCTTGGAAAATTATATATATATATATATATATATGTATATATGTGTGTGTGTGAAAAGTGTGTGTATATAAATATAAATAAATATATATATATATAATTATTTATATATTATATGCGCGGTACTTATCAGAAAGCGCTCAATATCAGAGATAGAGCTAACATATTTGGTTGGATTGATGTGAGTTTGTGACCCTGGGTTTCACGCTTTTGGGATCGTCAGACAAATATATATATATATATTGACCACTAATATTATCAATATATATATATATATATATATATATATATATATATATATATATAATGAATATTTTGTCAGCAATTCCTATTCCGCGTATTTTTTCATATTTGACTTAATATTTGTTTTAAGAAATTTTCATTTAATTTTAAAAGCGAATAAATCATAAAAATGTATTCAAATCGCTATAAAAGAAATGGCAACCAACTGCGCGAAAAAATCTGCCTCGTCAGTTATGTGTCGAAAGATACTTGATCACCTACACGTGTATCACGCATGGTACATAACTGACTGACACATTTCCACATCTCGGTTTATACTCTTTTCTTGTTACCCATGTCTTGTTGCCAGACAGAGAGGGAAGTTTGCACGCGCCATATTCAAATCCTGTGTCGATGTGCGTTTGTACCTATGCATAAATGTTTTAATTGAATCACATAACCTAAAATATTTCTGCAAAATTAAAAAAAAATATGTTTTTAAATAATTCTGTTTATTACAGAATAATTTCCGAAAACTTCATGGTCCTATTCACAACGTTTTGGCCATTGTACGCTCCAGCCTTTTTCAAGTGATTGGAATTTCGAACTGAACCCTTTATTTCAACATCGTGGTAGATTGTTCTAGTACCACGCCTCTTCCGGATGACTCAGTTATTTCCCTTTTAACTTAAATTTAAGTTTTTAACTTTAAGTTAAAGAGAAATAACATAACCCTCCAAATTCTGGTACTGAACTCACAACTCTTTGTATCTAGTTGGTTCTAACCAACGCCTTTTGTATAAATTTTTGGGACTTATAAACCTAATGTCTCCTCATATTTTTACCAGTGCTCATATTGCAATTTCCGAAAAGTACAATAAAATTATCTGATTTTTTTTTTTAAGCATTACGTCCCGAGCAAGGCGTGAAGCCACTAGGATGCAGGGGGGTTGCAGAAGATGTGGAGCGAGAGCAGATAGGAGAGATAGAAGAAAGGGTGAGGAGTAGGATAGTGGGTAGATCAAGGTAACTAGCGATGTCGATTGACATTACATTTGAATAGTTGAAGATTATAGCTCTCAGGGAAACAGTAATTGGGGAGGGTGTTCCAGAGGTGAGAGGTGAGAGGTATGAAGCTATTGGAGTAGAAGAGACGGCTACATTTAAAAGTTTCTACAGTGTAAGGGTGGGAGCGGGATGCCAGTCTCGTAGGGCGCTTGAATTCATGGAGTCTGGGAACCAGTGAGAGAAGCTCCTCGGAGCAATTGCCATGAAAGTATTTGTAAAAAAGACAGAGAGAGGCGACGGCGCGTCTGTGAGAGAGTGACTGTAGACGAGACGCCAGATCAGGGCCAATTATATTACATATCCGTCTCTGGATCTTGTCAAGAACTCAGAGGTCAACAGAAGGTGCCCCACGCCATATATGGCAGCAATACTCCATGCAAGGGCGAATGGTTGATTTATATATTTGAAGTATCGATTCCGGGGAGAAAAATTTCCTGAAACTGAATAGTTCATAAAGTTTTTAAATTTTCAGTTTCAATGTAATTACTCTTACGAAATTGTTATTAAGTAAAACTATATTTACTAATCATATATTGTAAAGTTTATTACAATCTGATGACCACGAATATTTTCAAACTAACTTAAAAGCTGCCTTATCGCGCGGCATTTAAGAAGCAGATTACAAAAGTTTCAAAATGGCCGTTTTATCGATATCACTGAAAAAACAAATCAATTCTGATCAGTATAATTTCTGTTTGAAACACACCACGGAATATTTTGCTTACTGGAAATAATAAATTTTAAATCCTTTAGCTTTCAAATAAAACTAAAAATGAAAAGCTTTTTCATTTTTAAAATTAATTTTAAACCATACGCATCAGCATACCGAATTAGTGGAGGTACCTATTTTTATCAAATAGATTTCCTAAAATATTTTCAGTCATTTTGAAAAACTTCTGAGAGTAAAGTTGTTTTCAATAGAAGTAAGATTTTTTTTTGTTTTCTCCGGCGTCATGTTTATGAATTTTTTTAGTGTTTTTATTTCGAATTTAATTTTCCTTATCATGTCACGCGTTCTGACGTCATATCTGGA
>CAHIKZ030000094.1:110000-182500 GCA_903632075.3 Acanthosepion pharaonis
TCGCCATGAAGTACTTTAAATTAAGTAATTAAGTTTTATTTAAAAGGACAGAGATTCATTAGATGGATAAATTCAATGGACAAACGACTTAGATCCTTTTTAATAAAACTTGTTTATACATATATATATGTGTGTGTGTGTGTGTGTGTGTGTGTGTGTGTGTGTGTGTGTGTGTGTGTGCAAAGTATAGAATTGGTGTATACGGAATAAATTCCAATAAGCAAAAAATACTATTCTTAAAAAAGTGCTCAATACACAGTAGAGCAAATAGAATTTATTCGAAAATTATGACATAAACATGTTATAAAATCACTACAAAAATAGCCATTTTGTTTCAACACTTCTGGTGTCTTATCAAGTGATGGTGTTGAATGTCCATTCAACACCATAACTTGATAAGAAACCGGGATTTGACGTCAGTCGGAGTCTCTTACCCTTAGGCTATCGGTGAACGCAACAGAGAAAGGGAATTTTTAACGCATTATGCACGAGATATAAGCATTACCGGCTCCCAGAGTGCTCAATTCATAGCGAAGACTTTTAGAGTTAATCAGCAGCAGCCAACGAATTCCCTTTCTTCCAAAGTGCTCAGCCTACGAGATATATATATATATATATATATATATATATATATATATATATATATATATATATATATATATCGACAAGATGATAAAATAAAAGAACAAATAGAAAATGCATATCAATCTAACATGTTTCCCTTTTATTAAAGCTTCGTCAGAGAATGAGAGACAAAAAGAAAGAAAACACTGTTATTTTAAATTATGTTTTGGGTCAGTTCTCATTGGTCAGATACATGTCACGTGTATTGAGACGCTGGATAATTCTATTTGTCTGTCTGGTATGTTTTCTTTTTTATCTTGCCCCTTCACTAATGCCACCCTAATTATAAAAGAACATAATACTTTAAGGAGAAAATACATTGAAAACTTAATAATATTATTATTACCAAGTATAAACACACGCCTAAAACATTACATTACATTTATTACCATCTTTCTTTGAATCAATTCTTAAAGAATCTAACATATATCTATCAAATACAAAGAATACATTCCTAAAGAAGCCAGCCATAAAATCAGAATCCTGCTACTTTCCGCTGCGAGGGTGTGTCACACAAATGAGAAGATAAAAACCCTACTAGAAAGACAAACGCACACATTTACAAGTACACATTACCACTCATTGCCCACTTAATACAAAATCTTCACAAACCTACATACACATAGAATTATCTACGGCTTTAATTATATATATATATATATATATATATATATATATATATATATATACTCGGGCGGTGCGAAAAAAAACAGATAATACAATTTGTAAATAAAAAATATTGGACAAGTTGATATCAAGGAAAAAATGCAATGAAAAACAAAAGACTAAAAAAACATCCGTACTGCTTCAAAATAATCAATCAGCACCGCAATGTCTCGCCAAAAGAAAAAAACACCGACACAGTAACTTAAATTAAAGCGTAAAAGTGCTCAATAAACTAAGCAGAGCAAAATTAGAATACCTAAAGAGCCAGAAGATGTCTACCTAGGTTTCACTTAATGGATCATCAAGATAACTCTCACTAGAATAATCTTGATGATCCGTTAGGTGAAACCTAGGTAGATAATCTCTGGCTCTTTAGGTATTCTATATCTATCTCTCTCTCTCCCTCTCTCTCTCTCTCTCTATATATATATATATATGTGTGTGTGTGTGTGTGTGTGTGTGTGTGTGTGTGTGTGTGTGCACATTCGATTAAAAACCATAGAAAGCTCTTTGTTGATTATTTTTACGTACTTTTTCAATATATCGAGTAATTAAAAAAAATTATCTCCGATTGTTATTAGTAAATAATATTTCCCATGTCTAAGTTCGTTTGCCTAACACTAGCCATTTTCAAATACATTTCTTATTTGTTTTGTCGTCAGTACGTTATTTTAAATATCGCGTTTAGCATGATGGCTTTTATCGCGTTTCGCATATTCACGAATAAAATTAGTGACGAATATGTTTTTGCTATATTGTCACATTTTCTTTATAACTTCTGTTTTTAGTTGGTCCCGGAGCTTTGGTTATATTTGTAGATTTTGGTTGGTTTGTAGAAGTTGGTGTTTCGTATAGTAGTTCAATTCCTGTGCAATCAACGTGATATCGCCGTAAGCAGGAAATGGAAATTTTGTGTCCTATAGCCTTGGTTGGCATCCAGTTTACAATGAGACATTAACTTACTATCAAATCCTTGAATAATCAGATCCTTATATTCGAGATGTTGTCAGATGGAAGATACATGTCAATTACTTTCGACAATTTCAAATTGTCATCTTCAGGGCGCAATATTCCCGTACATAGGCAAACACTAAGATGAAATATGTGTAGACCGAAAGATTTTTTTTTTAAATTATGCTATTTATTAACAGTTAAATATATGTTATGGAGCATGCAATGCCGCGACGCTAGAGTTCTTGTTCAAATCGATCAAGTAATAATTTTGTTTGAATTTTCAAAAATTATAAATCTACGAAATTTTCTTATTGCATGGATTTATCTGTTAAAGTGAAATGGACTTAATATAATTTAATTAGCAGAGTAAAAATATCTTAGTAGTGTTTCACAGAATTTAAGATTCTAATTATTACTGCACTACAGATCTGATGTCGTAAATATATTAGAGCGTGCAGCTTATATTTTACATCATAAAAAAAAACAATTTATACAAAGAATTAATTAGCAATGATAGTGTGATTAATATATATATATATATATATATATATATATATATATAGTATACACATCGTATACACAAAAGGTTTGGGGTTACCTAGCGTTTCTTTAAAGAACACCTTAAAATGAGATAACTTCATATGTTTTCAAAGTAAAAGAGAAAATTCCAGTAACTATAGTGTATTTACTTTTTGGACCCAAAAATAAAGTTAAATATAAAAAAAATTATCATACAAAAGCATCATATTTTGTTTTCATCAATAAAACCACCACTTGCCTTAATTACTGCTTCTTGGTATTCTTTCCAACAGTTTTTGAAAATAATTACAGATAGCAGAACTTCGAAAATATTCTTCAAGCACGGAAAAAGCTCACTCTCACTCTTTGGGTATTCTCTTCGAACTCTCCTATCTAATTCATCCCATATTAATTCAGTGGGAGAGTGTTCAGGAGGCTGAGGCGATTAAGTCATAATTTCGAAAGTTTTGTTCCTTTCTTTGACTCCATGTAATTTTGACATAATTTAGAAGAATATTTTGGATCGTTGTCTCGTTGGAGGTGATTTTTTACCGATTATGCGTCAACCACTCGGTATAGCATCTTTTTGCAAAATCGAATGATATTGTTCTTTTTCATGATTCCCTCAACCTGAATCAAATCTCCAATCCCTTTCGTAATGTCAAAAAGTTTACTGAAGTGGTTAATGGTGAGAACAAAATATGTTTCTCATACAAAATATTCATAATTTAACAAAAAGTATCGTGAACAGAAGGAGGCACGGTGGAGCAATAGATAGTGGCTCGGATTGAAGAATCGGACTGAGGAATCCTTTACATTCACTTACGTGCTAATACCCTTGGGAAAGGTATGAATCCTCTTCTCCCCCCCCCCACCAAGCTATGGATAAATAGCAGTATAGACCGGGTTCTGTTGCCTTGGATGGCAACTGGTCGACCGCAGAAAGAAATGGCAACCTACTGCGGGAAAAAATCTGTCTCGTCAGTAATGTATCGAAAGATACATGATCGCCTAAGCGTGTATCACGCATGGCACATAACTGACATTAACGTTTTGGTAGCAGTAGAAGCCTGGAGAAAGACGGTAAAAATAAAATCATGTACACTGTAGTTAGTGTAATTTTTTTTTTTTTTTAAGCATTTCACCCCAAGCAAAGCGGGAAGCCACTAGGACGCAAGGGGTTACAGAAAATTTAGAGCAAGATCAGATAGGAGTGATAGACGAAAGGATGAGGAGAAGGGTAGTGGATAGATCAAGGCAACTGGAGATGTCGATTGACATTACATTTGAATAGTTGAAGATTATAGCTCTCAGGGAAACAGTAATTGGGAAGGGTGTTCCAGAGGCGAGAGGTGCGAGGTATGAAGCTATTGGAGTAGAAGAGACGGCTACATTTAAAAGTTTCTACAGTGTAAGGGTGGGAGCGGGATGCCAGCCTCGTAAGGCGCTGGAACTCATGACGTCTGGGAGAACAATTTCCATGAAAGTATTTGTAGAACAGACAGATCTTTTACTTTAAAAAAAATAGAAAAATGTCAAGGCGTTTTAAAAGAAATATAAGGCCGCCCCAAACTTTTTGTTTGTATTGTATATATATATATATATATATATATATATATATATATATATATATCGAAGTCAACACTCAGAGGCGACAAGCAGTTTCATGTTGGACGCAATTTATATTTACATACGTTTTATCTCTGATACTGAGCACTTTATCCCATAAATATAGCACACCTTAAAAATATATTTCTTCATATATATATATATATATATATATATATATATATATATGCAGGGTACTAGTGGGACTGAAGTCACATACGACACAAATATAAAAACCGAAAATGGGGTACTGTTGTCATATTTGGGCACAATTTGCCCAGACCTCACTTTCCAGTCTTGATAGAGTTCAAAGGCGTCTTCGTGTCCTTGTGGGAGTAGAATTATTTTTCACTCACCAACCTCTCTCTCTCTCTCTCACAGGTGGGATGTGGCGAGTCTCTCACTGCTCTATCGCTACTTCCATGGAAAGTGCTCGGACGAACTGCATTCCTTTATTTCAGCCAGGTTTAACCTTCACGGTTGCCACTTACATAGTAGCAAACTATCCACATTCCCTCTGTATTCTACCGGCGAGAAGAAGAACCACTTCCCTATGAAGATATTTCCCTTATCACTATAAACCTGTTCAAGTCTAGAGTCAACCATTATCTTCCACTTTTATCCATATAAACTACCCCTTAACGTAACACTCTACCTCAAGTGTCCCCACCTAAATGTAAAAAAAGTGTTGTCGGATCGTCATACGTAGAAATTTTGTGACGCACGATGGTCGTTAATAATTAAGTATAACTCAAGACTTCAATATTAAAATAAAACAGTATTTAATTACAACCACAAATAAATACTTAACAAAAACAAAGAAGTAAAAGTCAACCAAAGATAATTAACCATTTCTGTGAATACCTTGTTAGTAGAGCGGCTCGGCTTAACGTCCTGTAAATCCTAAATCGGAACTCAAATCATCGACTACAATAATCCACACTAATTCGACTGGATAGTTCCATTCAATAGTAACTCAATAATCACTGCAGTCAGTAGCCTGACATCGCTATTTATATACCTTGAACAACATAAGAAAATTAACTTGCAATTCTTAAATTTAGTAAGAACTAGCAGTAGAGCTCGGCGTTGCCCGGCGATGTAACAGTAGGAGATAGATCAAGTATCGACCATCATAAAGACTGAAAAAGAAAATTGACAATGATTATTGTTTAAGGTTGACGGACACGCATGTCTTAATTAGTTTTTTTTTTACGAATTGGTCAAACCCAAAATCAAACAAAAACATAGTTTTCAATCGTTATGAGTCTACCGATTGAATAGAATTTTATTATAAACAATTGCCTTGTAAATGGAATTTTCAAAGCATTCTGAATGTAAAAATAAAGAAAAAAAGTGTGCAAGACAATAAGGAACATTACCTGCCAAAAAAAGTGAAGTTTTGTTGAAATCAGTTGAAAAATGTAGGAAATCCGATCCCATATATAAACGAACACGCACACACACACACACACACACAACCTGGGTTTTATAATAAGTATAACTCGATATGAGTTATCCCCCTTGCATTCTCGTGATAGCGATGCCTCTTAATCGTGTTTTCAAATTGATTTCGTGCAAAAACAATTTTTGGCGCTGTCAGAACCACCGCAAGGTAATTTTACGTAGTCCTGTGAAGTTTTGTTGAAATCGGTTGAAAAATGTAGGAAATCCGATCCAATATATAAACGAACACACACACACACACACACACACACACACACACACACACACACACACACACACACACAACCTGGGTTTTATAATAAGTATGATTAAAATAAAATAAATATAAATATAAATAAACAGACGAAGACAGAATAAAGAACACAACTGAAACATACGAGTTTGGTACGTTTCGGCATAGCCCATTTAGCGTCTCTGATTCGGCGTCAGAAAAATAATTGGACTATTCGGCATAGCCGTTTTAGGCGTCATACTCTTTCGATGTCACTGTCTTTGACCTGAGGCGCCCCACCAAAGGATAAAAACATTGAAAACACCCAACTTTCAATACGACTTTTTATCCATTAAGGAATTAAGGATCCTGTTAAAACACTAATGGAATAATGTAAAATAAAAATTTAAATTAAAAATATTGTATTTAAAAAAAAAACCCTAAAAAACTCAAGCTATTTAATCTTAGAAATTACTTCATTTCGTAATTATGAACAACACCCTCCTTCAACTACTCTTTTTCTTAAATTGGACTATTTGAACATATAACGACGAAGTATTAATTTGCTTACTAAACGAAAGAGAACAAATTTGACTATAACGACGAAGAAGTAATCTGACGCCTAATCGTCTCTCTGCCGAAAAATTCCTATGTCGAATCAGCTACGCCGAATCGACCACGCCAAATCAGCGACGCAAGAACGTCCCATTCTCGTCGATAGGTGTCGGAAGAAAAGGGGTACCGTTGGAAAAGCAGTACCTCAGGGATGTAAATACGTGCGAACGAAGATAAAAGCAAACTGGAGAAAGGAAACAAAGATGGTTAATTCTTTATTTATATAAGGTATTTGTAGATTTTAATCGGCATACAGTGAATGACTTTCTGCTGTTCATGTAGCAACAGAAAGAAAAAAAAATCTAGACTACGGAAGGCAAGCTAAATGAATTTACCTATATCGTGAAGGTTAACCGAAGGTATATTTGAGAATGTAGGCTTACCAGGTAGGTTACGGTCACCGAAAATGCATTAATTTTAAACCCCCCAGGAAAAAGTTACTGGTCACACAAAATGCACGTTTTTTAACCTTTTCAAAAAAATTACCTGGTTATCAAAACTCGCACTATACTCGAGTATAGGCGGTAAAATTATGTTTGTTGGAGATTAATAAAACGTTGAGGAAGGAATTTCTATTATGAATGTTAAGTTAGGACAGAGGAAAGTCTTTTAAAAATGTGCATGAGATCGATAAAAAAAATAGCATACCATGAATAAAAAGGCCTTAAATTTGATTAAAATAATTTTTTTATCGTATAAATGTTAATGTTATTATCAAGAGGAATGATCAAACTATTTTTGAATATTTTTAAAATTTTTAATAATTTCGAACGTCCAAAATTTTCGTTAAAAAAATTTTTTGAATCGGAAAAATCGACAGATGATCGATAGTCTGTTGTTTTTGATGTTTGTTTACAAAAGTGAATGTTGCCGTTTTAAAATTTATTTAAAAATCAATTATGATTTTTTTTAACTAATTTTAAAAAATTAGAAATTAGAAAGTTTATTTAGTATATTTTGAAACAAAAGATTGCTTATTTTCTGTGATGAAAACATGTTTTTTTTTCAAATGGGAGAAAGCCGATCTGAACTGCGGTGTTGATTGACAAATGACAAGTGCGTGTTTTTCATCACGCACTGACATATTCGTGCGGAAATTTATAGTACGGAAGGTCGTAAGTGACAATTTATCTTTACGTTAACAACTTATTTACCTCGTTATTTTTAAGTAGTCATACCATGAAAAAACGGCCTTAAACTTGACAGAAAGAACAAAAATTTTCTGTCTTTATTAGAACGTTTTAACTTTTGATTGAAAAATCTCGTTTCTCGTCATCACCGGAACTTAAATAAATAACATGGCAAATTTTTTGTTCATTTTTTCTTATGACACATTAATTTTGAAAATCTTGCAAAAGTAGAAATAATTGTCAGATTTTAAAGAAACTTTCAGGAATGATGGAAATTATTATAAATTTTTGTAATTTTATATAAACATAAAGGCCGTTAACAGTGCCGTACAAATCAAGTCACGTGATGTTTTTTATTGGATCATGTTTCTTCCGGGCCTCCGTACATTTGATTTAAGATTTTTTTTCTACACATAGGTTAAAGGACAGTAGATTAATTGCTTTTCGTTGATTGTAAAAAACCTTTACTATTTATAATCTGTACAAATAGGTACCTAAAAATAGCATTATAACAGGATTCGTCAGTACCGCTAATTTTAGAATATTTAACAACTTTTTTAGTAACTTTTAGTAACTTTATGTAAAAATAATAAAATAATTTATTAAATAACAATTAATTCATTTAAAATTCATTTTCATCAAAAAAGTTTTTGCCTTCAGACAATATTTGCATATTGATAAAACAAATAAAAGCAACTAAAAGCATTTAAAATTAAATGGTATTTTTTGTTTTATTGGGTTTTGTATGTTACAATTCAGAGCTGATTTTCGCGTTTACGTGTTCGGATTTTTAAAAAGAAAACCTGATTTACTTTCCTCAAAGCCTTGTGTTTTTTATTAATATAATGACTTCCCGCTTCGTCCATAAACTTTTACAGTTTTCTTTTAATTCATTTATGGGGTGGTAATATATATATAAAAATATATATTTTAGAATGACTTTAAAAAAATAACATATTTTAATAATTTCCATCATTTCTGAATAGTTTCTGAAAATTAAAATCTGACAATTATTTCTATTTTTTCAAGATTTTCAAAATTAATGTGTGTCATAAGAAAAAATGCACAAAAAAAGTCGCCATGTTATTTACTAGAGTTCCGGTGATGACGAGAAACAAAGGTTTTTCAATCGAAGTTGAATGTTGTAATAAAGACAGAAAATTTGAAAAAAATAATTAAAATTACTTTTTCTTTACTCTTACTCGTAACATAGACATTTTGGCGATAAAAATTTTGTTTTTCGTCAAGTTTGACGTCTTTTCATCAGACTAAAGCGATCTCGTGCGTATACCTAAAGTTATTTTTTTATTTGAGTCGGATTTGAAGGTAGGATGAACAGATCATCGATACATCGAACATATATAGTAAAAGCTTGGTGATATTTTTAAAGATTTTTGTTTTTGACGTGAATCATGTAAAAATTAGATAAAGTTGGAGCGAGAGGCGATCCCATGATCACGCCGTGAGTGTGTGCAAATGCTACCATAACTATCATCAAAGCTGATGAAACAAGTGCCAAGATGAAATTGATGTTGTTTCGTAGAGTTTTTCACAATAGCTGGATATGTGTGAAACTAATTAGATGTAGTTGTCAGAAAACAAACACGTTGATTTATTTCAAGTGGTGAAGGCTTGTGTCGGACCATCCACGCTTTTTGGATCTGTCGATAAAAAAGTAACGATGCAAAAGGCTTGCCACGGAAACTCCGAACGACAGTTCTCATGTGTTATTATCGCGGAGTTTAACCTCTCCGGATCACAGTCAATATCATCCAGTACACGCCTCTCGGCAGACACATGCAATAAGACTAAAAAAACAAGAATTTCGAGAATTATTCCGCTCTAATAATATATATAATAATTTAAAGAAAAACGGGCCACTTTAAGGCTCCATTGTAATAATTTATTTCACCAGAGAATTTTATTTTTCTCTGGATCTTCAGAATTCACTTTCAAAGGTGAAACGTCGCTCTGACTTAACATTGAGCTCTTAGGATTTCATCCTCCTTGGGATTATCCATACGGATTAAGATTTTCGTTACTTTTCAACACTTCTGGTGTCTTATCAAATAATAAATAATTATATATATATATATATATATATATATATATATATATATATATATATATAATAATACAATTTATGGGTATAGCTTCAAATATTTAGATGATCAAAGACTAGGAGCTGATCTATCCTCTGACCTAGTTCTGATACAGCTCAATAGCAGGGGATACTGGCTTGTAAAACGAAGCCAGTAACGTTTGATCATTACTGAGCAGGCCCTGTTTTTTTCTCCCAATGAGGCTCCTTGTCTGGGACGTCTGTTGGGACTCAGTATAACTCCATATCTCAAGTAGAACTTGCTAAAGATCCTGGGAAATTGGTCGGTTACTTGTATCGCTCCAAGAAGTATCTGACTCCCTCCGCCAGGCTCTATCTTGGCAGGAAAAAAACTACCATGCCTAAACTGGAGTTGCTCAATCTTCACTTTCCATCCTTGAAAAAGTTCAAAAGCGTTTACGCGGCCTTGTGGGTGATGAATTATCTCCCCTGTAACTCCTTTCTCACTTACGTAGCTTTGCTAGCCTCTTGCTATTCTATCGCAATTTTCATTGTAGATGTTCAGACGAGTTACACCACACCAGGCACTCACATCTGGGATCCTCCATGCTGCATACGCAGTCAACCTATCCCCATTCCTTTTGTATTTCATTCGTAAGGAGAAAGTTTCATTCAGTTTATTCTCAGAACTGTTATGTTGTGGGATAGACTCCCTAGTGGATGCTTCCCTAATCACTACAATCTTAACCTCTTCAAGTCTCGAGTAACGCGTTATCTATCCGACATATCCTCATAATTTGAACTTACTTCTTCTTTTTAAACCTTTGCAACACTCAGTTTTACCTTGAGTGGCTTTCAGGTCTTGTATTTGGTGAACAACTGCATAAAAATATCTACTTCCACTTTAAGTAAATTTCGTAGTCCAGAGTGAATTGTGAAATGTTAGCCATCTTTAGTTTCCAGGATTTCCAAAAAGGGAATAGATCAAAATTATTTCTGGCAAAATTTAAAAAAAACCCACTGATTTATGTCGAAATGATCTTAATATCCACTATATTTTTATATAGGGTGAACCCAAAAAACGGAAACTTTTAACAATCCAATAAAACTGTTGTGGTAGGATCCACCTAATTTGCATAGTGGAGTACCGACCATATAAATATGGTTGGTACCGGGAAGACGAGGGGAGGAATCAAGAGATTCAATCCAGAGACTCTGCCCGACTGCGACTAAGTCAACACATTTTCCAGGAACGGTCTTCCCAAGAATATACAAAAGACTAGATGTAAATATTGTGTACACTTTCTTGTTTCAATACATTTTGTTCTAAGTACATTTTGTGTTGTATTATTATTCCATGCATTAGTCAAGTTTCAACAAAAACCAAGAGTGATGGAAGAAAAATATTTTATTCATAGTAATTGAAACCTTAAAACATGCCACTTAAGAAACAATGATGGAATTTTCATTTTTTTTAAATTACGTCCTGTAGATGGCGTCCTCCTGTACGAATGCATTCTTGAAATCTGCTGTTGAGATTCCTCATTGGCTGCTGCAACATCTCAGCTGGGATACTGTGGATTTTATCTTGAATTCTAAATGGCGAAATGTTTACTTGCTCAAGGTCACTGTTTCGCAGTGTTGCCACTTGCTCATGTCTGGCAATACGCACTTCAAAAATTCCCTTTTTTGGGAGGTCACCCTGTATATCCATAATAACCAAGGGCCAAAAATGTTTACACTCCTCCTCGTTCTTTTGAACAGGAGTAGAAGTTGAACCCTTGTTTTCTGTTTAAAATTACGTTATTGGTTCTTTTGAAAGTCTTTTCATTCTCATTCATTCCCAGTAGCCACTAAAATAAAACTTTTTAACTTACACTCGGATTTTCAGTGTTTTTCTCTTAGAAAAATAATTTGTTGTTTTCCTTTTTTTTAAATCTTTTTTTTTTTACTTTAACCGGTTTCGCTTAGCTTTTCAAAAAGTTTATAACTGGTTTATATCTCCACGTGTTGATGCTTACGTTTTGTACGATTGAAAAAAAAAAAATGAAAATCAAGGGGCGTAACTGGATATAGATGTCGTTTATGGTAAGGCGAATTTGGTAGAATCTATTTAAAGTTTTAATTCTTCTTTGTAAAAATTCATATACTATAAAAAAAATCACAATATTAAATATTAGGTGCTTTTTTTTTTTCCAATCCTCATTTTAGTCTATGCAATAAGGTTTTGTACAGAATTTTTCTAACAAAATTTTTTTCCATATATATATATACACACACACACACACACACACACACACACACACACACATATATATATATATATATCAAACATAATAGGCATTCGTTGTCTGTTATATTTAACAATATATGTTTGAATATATATATATATATATATATATATATATATATATATATATATATATATATATATGTGTGTGTGTGTGTGTTAAACAAGACTAACAAGTTACTTTTTGGTAAGATTTTTTCGTCATATATATATATATATATATATATATATATATATATATATTGCAGTTCAAAAGTTTGAGGACACCCTTAGTAATCTTTTTAAATTGGACTCAAAAGTATTTTTTCGTACTTTAAATAAGACGAAATTATTATACATAGTTTAAAAAAAGTGAGACATGATTTTAGAAATTTTATGAAGAAAAGAAAAAATGCATTTACGATTAAATTTGGCTCTCGTCAAAATATCCTCCTTTAACGTTGATCACTGCAGCACAATTTTTTGGCATTCGTTATAAATGTTTCTCAAAGTATAAATTTGATAATTGATTCCATTTTTCTTTCAATGACTCTAAGGGATCTTTTTATTGTTTTTTTTTTTCACTCTTCTGTCAAGTTCACCCCATGCTAATTCTGAGGGTGGCTTCAAACTTTTGAACTTTAGTGTATATATTGGATGACAACTGATGTTTGTGAAGTCTTGTTAGTAACCAGTTCCATACACCCCACATGGCATAACCTAGTGCGTTTAGGCTCTCAGGCTGGAGGAAAGCCAGAAATCTGCTGGTCATAAATCAGCAAAATTAGCTTTGCAGAACTTCTATACCTTCATGTTTATGTGGCTGGGGGTACCGTTCTGGATCCACACATAGTTATATTCCTTGTAGAAGGTTGTTTAAAACAGCGTCCACTATGAATACTTTCCCGTCAGTGAATATTTTAACACTAGACACATGGTTATTTTGCTACATGTGCATTTTCCTGCACCTTTCCAATCTTTTAGACCCCTTTGTTTATGGTAATGTTGAAATAAACTATTTACTTACAGGAAACATTTGGCATTCATTGGCCAAACAGTTAGTGTTAGTGTCGGTTGGAATTTATAAAATCCTTTTCTTGGAACAGTTTTTAAGGAAATTAAACTTCTTAAGTCCACTATTATAACTCTTTCTTGTACTGATGGAAGTTTAATTCCAAATTCTTTGTTTAAGGCAGTGCGGAAATTTACCATATTCATTATACAGTTATATGAATGCTGGACACCCTCCTTACAGATGAAGAAGAGACTTGAGGCAACAGAAATGTAGCCCTACAGAAAGAATGCTGAGAATACGATGTACTGAATATGTGAGTAACAAAGAAATCTTAAGTAAAATGGAAGCAAAAAGACGCATATACATAGACTCAGAGACAAACCGTTGAAGTTTTAGGACATGTAATGAGGAAAGAGGGTTTGGAGAATTTAACACTCACAAGACATACTGAAGTCAAGCATGGCAGAGGAGAGCAACTTAACAAGTTTGCGTAAAATGATGGCAAAATTTGGAGTAGGTGGTATGGTGAAAATATAGTGTTAAAAATGATAGAAAGTTGTGGAGGGACATTATCGATCATGTATTGAAGTGACACATCATACCGAAGGATAGGGAGACTATATTCTACTTTGGTGTTTTGATGTATGATTTAACGACCAGGATTGACGGTAGCCCGACTTTTTGCTTACGACCATCAATCCTGTTCCTTAAATCATACATCAAAACACCAAAGTACAATATCTCTCTATATTTCTGAGATTAGGTATTATGTACACTATTTACATTATTCGGACTATTGTCCTCATCTTTGTCGCCATATTTATTACAACATTTCGGCCTTTCAATATCTGTCTATATTTCTGAGATGAGGTATTATGTACACTATTTACATTATTCGGACTATTGTCCTCATCTTTGTCACCATAATTATCACAACATTTCGGCCTTTCAGGATCTGTATATATTTCTGTGATGAGGTATTATGTACACTATTTACATTACTCGGACTATTGTCCTCATCTTTGTCACCATATTTATCACAACATTTCGGCCTTTCAATATCTGTCTATATTTCTGAGATGAGGTATTATGTACACTATTTACATTATTCGGACTATTGTCCTCATCTTTGTCACCATATTTATCACAACATTTCGGCCTTTCAGTATCTGTATATATTTCTGTGATGAGGTATTATGTACACTATTTACATTACTCGGACTATTGTCCTCATCTTTGTCACCATATTTATCACAACATTTCGGCCTTTCAATATCTGTCTATATTTCTGAGATGAGGTATTATGTACACTATTTACATTATTCGGACTATTGGATCTTTGTCACCATATTTATCACAACATTTCGGCCTTTCAGTATCTGTCTATATTTCTGAGATGAGGTATTATGTACACTATTTACATTATTCGGACTATTGTCCTCATCCTTGTCACCATATTTATCACAACATTTCGGCCTTTCAGTATCTGTCTATATTTCTGAGATGAGGTATTATGTACACTATTTACATTATTCGGACTATTGTCCTCATCTTTGTCGCCATATTTATTACAACATTTAGGCCTTTCAGTATCTGTCTATATTTCTGAGATGAGGTATTATGTACACTATTTACATTATTCGGACTATTGTCCTCATCTTTTGTCACCATATTTTCACAACATTTCGGCCTTTCAGTATCTGTCTATATTGATGAGGTATTATGTACACTATTTACATTATTCGGACTATTGTCCTCATCTTTGTCACAATATTTATCACAACATTTCGGCCTTTCAATATCTGTCTATATTTCTGAGATGAGGTATTATGTACACTATTTACATTATTCGGACTATTGTCCTCATCTTTGTCGCCATATTTATTACAACATTTCGGCCTTTCAGTATCTGTCTATATTTCTGAGATGAGGTATTATGTACACTATTTACATTATTCGGACTATTGTCCTCATCTTTGTCACCATATTTATCACAACATTTCGGCCTTTCAGTATCTGTCTATATTTCTGTGATGAGGTATTATGTACACTATTTACATTATTCGGACTATTGTCCTCATCTTTGTCACCATATTTATCACAACATTTCGCCCTTTCAATATCTGTCTATATTTCTGAGATGAGGTATTATGTACACTATTTACATTATTCGGGCTATTGTCCTAATCTTTGTCGCCATATTTATTACAACATTTCGGCCTTTCAGTATCTGTCTATATTTCTGAGATGAGGTATTATGTACACTATTTACATTATTCGGACTATTGTCCTCATCTTTGTCACCATATTTATCACAACATTTCGGCCTTTCAGTATCTGTCTATATTTCTGTGATGAGGTATTATGTACACTATTTACATTATTCGGACTATTGTCCTCATCTTTGTCACCATATTTATCACAACATTTCGCCCTTTCAATATCTGTCTATATTTCTGAGATGAGGTATTATGTACACTATTTACATTATTCGGACTATTGTCCTCATCTTTGTCACCATATTTATCGCAACATTTCGGCCTTCCAGTATCTGTATATATTTCTGTGATGAGGTATTTTGTACACTATTTACATTATTCGGACTATTGTCCTCATCTTTGTCACCATATTTATCACAACATTTCGGCCTTTCAGTATCTGTATATATTTCTGAGATGAGGTATTATGTACACTATTTACATTATTCGGGCTATTGTCCTAATCTTTGTCGCCATATTTATTACAACATTTCGGCCTTTCAATATCTGTCTATATTTCTGAGATGAGGTATTATGTACACTATTTACATTATTCGGACTATTGTCCTCATCTTTGTCGCCATATTTATTACAACGTTTCGGCCGTTGTACGCCCCAGCCCTCTTCAGGTGGTTGGAATGTCGAACAACTAGTTTATTTCGCTCACTGGGTTAGACTGTTCTAGTTCCACGTGTCATGTTTAATGGGTGTCAGTTATCAGTTATCTCCTGTTAATTTCCCTCTGAAAGTTCTCCACTGCCTTTCCTGGGAAGTAAAGGGTTAAGTTCGACATTCGAACCACCTGTAGACGGCCGGAGCGTACAACGGCCGAAACGTTGTAATAAATATGGCGACAAAGATGGGGACAATAGTCCGAATAATGTTAATAATGTACCAAAGTACAATATGGTCCCCCTATCCTTCAGTATGATGTGTGACTTTAATACGTGATCGATAATGTCCCTCCACTATTTCCTATCATTTCTAACATTGTCTTTTCACCATATCTTACGCATATATGGTTTGGATCGTTGATTTTAATCTTGAGGGTGTTAAAGAAGTCTCGATTCAAACTTGTTGACACCGCAGCTGTTAGGCTTTCCTCTGGATCCCGTTATTCGTGTCAATGGTTTTCTTGAAATGGCAGACAGTACACAAAGACACGTTATGTTATGTATGTAGGATCGATTACTTCTTTGTAATTTATCTTTCTGTGAAGCTATTATTTGTGATATTCCAGAAGAATAGCTGCTGACAGTATACTCTCTATTTACCAACCTCTTCACAAGGCAAGATGTGGCACAAGGCCAGTTTTAATGTGAGGAGTTTCGAGCCCATAAGCTCTGGCAAAAATTGCTCGTTAGACCCCGTATACACGGGGGTCGACTTTGTCTACCTCCCCAGACGAGACTCTCCCCTTCGGCATAATCTCGTCTGGGTTCCTCCCCACCCGAAGTCAGAGAGTTCGACAAGCGAGGAAGAGAAAGCCGCCTTCTCGTCTGACCGCATACTCTTGACGCTGTATTTGGTTTCACCTCATTTAGTGCAGTTGTGGGTGGGAAAGTTGACTTTAAATTTGACTGCAACTTTCATTCCTTACTTTGTCGATGGTTATAAAATGCAATGAGCAGGAAAGTCATGGTGCATGTGTCATACAACTTTGGAAAATTTCAAAGTATATAAATATTCTGAACCAAGTCAAAATGCTGATCTATGCGTAAATAACACTTTATTTATTTTTTAATTGATATCACCCCATACAAGGCAATAAAGCCACTAAGACACAAGAGGTTACAGGGTGTGGGAGAATTAGGAACAGAAATATAAATAATGAGCGGGAAGAGAGAGAGAGAGAGAGAGAGAGTGATCAGGAGGACAGTAGGTAGCGATTGAGATTGCATGTAAATTTTTGCAGATTAAAGTTGTTGGAAAGCATGTAGCCGGAAGGGAGTTCCACAAGCGAGAAGTGCGAGCGAAGAAACTGTCAGCGTAGAACCTACGGCTACAGCTCAGCTGTAACGTCTATGTAATGAATACAAGATTCGTTCTTATCGTACATCTTACCAACCATATGGTTTTAAAAATATTTTTCTTCCCTTATTAAGCTGGGAACTTTACCAAAGGATAGTATAATATATGTGCTATCTACAAAAGTGTATGACGCAGGCACACACCTACACATACAGGATGCGATGGGTAAATTGTCACCATTTTATATTTTTAATTTCACCCATGAGCGTTGTTTGTTTTTGATTTTGTCGACTGCACAGTAGAGTAGGGTCAGTTGGGCACCGTCTTTTTCTAAGAGCACCATGAAAAATCCACTCTGCCAGAAATTTGTAAACGGCATGCTGTACTGCTTGGCATTCGCGCCGGAAGCCCCACTACAAACATTTCAGAGTATTTGTGTGTCACTCTGAAGACAGTATAGAGGATTCAGAAAGAGTTGGATGAGTCTAATTATGACTACCAATGTGTTTGGAGTGATCACTAGTGATGGCAACGTTATGCCTCCATTCATCTTCCCAGAGGGCTTCAGACTCGACACGGTGACCTGCATCAAGTGCCTTGTGGAGATAGTGCTGCCCTGGGTCAAGAGGGTGGCTGCTGGAAGACCCTATGTCTGGCAACAGTACTCTGCACCATGCCACACAAGCAGAGAACTCAGTCATGGCTGTCAGACAATTTTAGCGACCACATCACCACTTATATCTGGCCATCTAACTCCCTGACTGCAACCCCTGTGATTATTATGTTTTAGGCGCAGTTGAGCAAGAGACCAACAAAATTCCTTTTAATACCAAAAATGAACTGAAGGCAAGGATTATGCCAGCATTCATCAACTTAAACAAGGAGACCGTCCAGAAGAGATGCAGGAGATTCCGAAGGCATGTGGAGGACGTGGTTGTAACCAATGGCGATTTTGAATAAATCTACTCTTTAGTATTTCAAGATATTTTTGTGTAATTTTGGTTAATATACCTGTTAAAATGAGATGTCAGTGTTATTTTCATTTTTTGCGTAATTTAGATGACAATTTATCCATCGCACCCTGTATATAGATATATATACACCCACATACATAATGAGGCGTGACCGAAAAGAAAGAGAAGCTTAAGGCGTGAAAAAGTTGTCTCAGAAAGAAAACATTGATAAAAAATGGCCCAGTGGATAAAAGGTTGGTTAAAATAATCCAGTGACCCAAAGAGTTGTGAGTTCAATGAAGCTTACAAACTGGTAGAACAAAGGAATATATTTCATCTGAGCACTTTCTCTTGTCGCATACCTAAGACGATAATAGGTATGTCCCCATTCACATAAATACAGTTGTAAATACTGTATGTTAGTCTGCAGTGGGAGATTCGTCTCCAGCTGTGCTGGTCAACTCTGAGGCTATGTCGAAGGGCAGCGTCTCGTCTCGGGAAACAGCTACCCGACCCCGTTTTATACGGGGTCTACAGGGAATTTTTGACCGAGCCTACGGGCTCGGATACCTCACATTAATTTCGGCCTTGTGCCACATCTGACCGCGTGGGGTGGTCAGTAGTTACCCTGCAGTTTGAGATTCATTGTGGAATTCACTTGACTCACTTCTAGCAGTTGACTACTTTTTTTACGCGCCGCTGGGGAATCTTATATGTGTTGTTCTTGTCCTAATTATTATCGTTCATTACTAACCTTCGTTTGATTATTCTATTCAGTAACGTTCCCTATGCAAACGGCGATAGATCAGCCAGAGGCTCAGACGAAACGTCGCAGGCCTCTTGCTTCTCCGTCGCTATTTCCAAGGAAAATCACGGCTAAGACTTGCTATGCTATTTCGGGAAATGTGAGAAATATTCGGTGAGACACGGAATACGAAAGATAACTTGGAAAATGAACAGATCAACGTCTCCAAAGATTTAGGAGGCAATGCTTGTCTCTAGATTAGAATATGTTCCTTTATCAAGAAACACATATTAATTATCAAAATAAATACCAAAGTTTAGAACCGAACAAATTAAAAAAGAAATAAAATGAAAATAAGTAAAATAAAATAAACAAACTTAAAATTATGTCAAGATTTTTAAAATCATTTAAAGCAAGGCGATAAAGCCGTTAAAACGCAAGGGATTACTGAGAATAAAAGAAAATGGAGTGACGTAAACTGATAAGATATTATTGAGGAGAAAGGGCTAAAAAGATCAGGGTCCAAGGTGACAGATGATAACTAACATTGCATTGAAATTTTTCAAGAATGTAGTTGACAAGAAAGCAAGAATCTGATAAAGAGTTACACAGGCGAGAAGTGCGATTGAATAAACTATCAGAATAGAACCTACGGTTGCAACTAGTTATTTCAACAGTAAAATGGTGAGACCTAATTGCCAATCGCGTACTGCGCTTACGAAGGTCTACAGAATCCTTCGCATTATTAGGGAGGACCACATCATCAACATCGTTGGCGGTGGGATAATGATTGAAGCCGAAATGCCAGGTCAGGAACGATAACATTGCAGATTCTTCTTTGGAATCGATGAGCTAAAAGCATTAACCATGATAATATATCCGAAAAAATAATTTCCAGAAAATAGCTACAAACGAACGGGCCCAGGGTTTGAGCTCAAGCCAAGGATTGAACTCACAACCACAATATCACCAAATTCACAAATCAACGTCTGAGTTAGTAGTGTGTACTGGCAACTCACTAGAAACGATTGTTTAGAATTGGATTTTAAAAAAAAATCATGTCACTGTAGGACGTAAGCAACAATGGCGTTCCCCAAATTCCTTTTTGATATTTCGGTAAATTGTCATGAGTTCTTGGGAAATATAGTGGAGTGGTTTCCCGATGATTCTTCACGGTTTTGAAATTCAAAGTTTTCCCTCTCTTAGATCTTCGACTGGTTGCAATCCAAACTTAGAGATTCCAGTCTACCTTGTTATTACTCCTAAACTTAAAGAAGAGTTATATTCAGACCTTTCCCAAGAGTATTTGGGCGGAATGGAATGCAACACCTTTGGCCGGGATTTGAACTCATTTCGCTGATCCCACTTTCAGCGCTGATGACCGCTACGCTACAGTAAGATAAAAGATTTTAAAATCTTCATTTTATGAGAGGATCAGATGAAAAAAAATAGATTAGGAAATCTTTATAACTTAATATCTCACCCTCCTACTTTTAAGGCGTAGTTTAGGTGTGGCACAAGACAGAAAATATGGGGCACCCAGTGAGCATCGAACTCACTATTCAGTCGTAATTGACCTAGCGAGGAAAGCTTGCTAAACATTACATCACATCGAAGTGCCCAATGTTTTTTTACGCATACCTTACATGTGACACAAGGCCGAATGTCTGTGGTACCCAGTGAGGATTGGATTCACTATTCAGTCGTAATTCACCGAGCGATACAAACTTGCTAACCATTACAGCGCATGGAAGTGACCCCGTTTTATTTTGTGGTGGCCTACTTGAGACTGCACTAATAGGGATTTTAGTATTTAACAAGTAGCATCAAATTCCAAACATCTGCTCGATTTGCTGGAAGAACAGCTTGACACAAAAGCCCCTCCCCTAAAAAAGAAAGAAAATGTCTCAGCTGATACTGGAATGATTGGATGATTTCGGTAAACAGGATTTTTTCTCGGCGACTGTAACCAATCAGATTGAGTTTCCTTATTTGCCGTTTCATGATCTGCTCTAATTAACATATTAATAGTATAAATTCTTTTAGGCTCCTTAAACCCAATTCCATCTAGTCTCTAACGCTCAGATTAATTGTTCCCGATATTAATCCTGTGTTACCCACCTCGGATGGATAATCCCCTAACGTCTAACTCTCACGTCAACTGAGCTACAACCGTGCCACACCGCATGCTACACCCTCTCAGTCAAGAGAGTAGTGAGAAGGAGCAAACGAAACAAGTTGCCAACTTGGAATTACGAGTACTGTAAAAATTTTGGTGGTAACGAAACACCTCATGTGACTAACGCAGGGTTAAAGTTAACAGTTTTGCCCAAATGAAAGTTTAGTCAAAATAGTCGGCGGAACTTTACACTATCCTAGATTCCTTCACCGCAATTTCTCGTATTCTGTCTCCTTACTTCAGATTCGGCACCCACTAAGTGGCACTGCTGTTTATGTTTATTTAATCACTTTATTTAAATTACTTGCCACTCCTAAAATTACATCAGCAAGTCGACTATATTTCTCATACAGCTAAGTAATTTGCTGTTTTAGTTTTCCCAATCGAAATTGCCATTTTCTGCTCTTTTCTATACAATTCAATTAATTGCAGATTTTATCGAGCGCTTATTTACAGAAACTTTAGCATCGCCGATAGAATTTAGAATCTGTTATATTACAAACTTGGAATTATTACAAAAATATGTCAAAACATTTAGCCAGTCAAATGATTGCGTATTTAGTAACACTGTAAATATTAAAAGTTGGTTTGTTGCGTTTACGACCTATCAACACTTGGGCTATATTTTCTTAATCATTTTACTCCAAGCAAAGCAGAAGAAGAGAGGTTACTGAGTGTGAAAGAATATAAGAAAAACATTACTAAGGAGCGAGAATAATAAAAGACCCGAATCACGTTGGAACACCCGGAAGAAGTGATAATGTCGGATTTTGAAGACCGATTTCACTATCTGTCTATATCTCTGAGATGAGGTATTATGATTACTTACATTATTTACATTATTCGGACTGTTATCCCCATCTTCATTGCCATATTCTCAACGTTTCGGCCGTTGTATGTTCGAGCTTTCTTCCAGGGATTGGAATTTCGAACCGAACCCATTATTTCGTCCACCGTGATAGATTGTTCTAGTTCCACGTGCTATGCCTCTTCCGGATGTCTCAGTTATTTCCCTTTAACTCAACTCTCCAAGTTTTTGGTTCACCACTGCTATAACCTGGTATTGAATTCACAACTTGGCTAAGGGCGTTGGTTAGACTCAGTGGCTAGACCCAAAGAGTCGTGAGTTCAATACCAGGCCACAGCAGTGGTGAACCAAAACTTGGAGAGCCGAGTTAAAGGAAATAACTGAGACATCTGAAAGAGATCATGCCATGTGGAACTAGAATGATCTACCTCGGTGGACGAAATAAAGGGTTAGGTTTGAAATTCCAATCACCTGAAGAAGGCTGGAGCGTGCAACAGCGGAAACGTTGTGAATATGGCAATGAAGATGAGGATAACAGTCTGAATAATGTAAATAATATGTCACTGATTTCACTGCTCAGTAGCTGGGTCGGTACAAGAGTTTCATGTCCGCCAGAATCTTGGACTTGGGGCCCATATACGTCTCAATTTTCATAAGGTAAAATACAAATTTTACTATAACCTAATTATCTACAATAATCGATCATATGCTACATAGGTGGATAATTCAAGTAGAAAAATTGAAAATAAATACAATGTATTTAAATAAAAATTAGAGACATGTCAGAATAGATCATTTCATCTTAAATAAATCAACAATGTTTTGCAGCAATTTTTAACATTAGCTTAAGATTTTTCTTGTTGAATAATGTAACACATTCAACATTATGGATAAAAAATGGTGAATTTTATATAGTGCTTTTTCGAGTCTTAGGATGAGTAAAATAAATGCACGGATTTGGGGGAAAAAAAGGCCCCAGAATGACGGCAAAATCCGGAATTTTTTTTAATCCTTTAGTAGTTGTACTTATTTTAATTTATAACATAAATTAGGGAGAAAAATGAAATGATAAGAAGGTCACAAAGCACTTCCCGTGCCCCCAATGAGGCTCTCATCCCCCGGTAGGGGTGGTTCGGGGAAATTACGCGCCGACCAATGTAATGGTCAACTAAACTAGCCTATTATCTCACTCTGAGATGCCTAAAACTCTTCAAAGCCTATATAGGAAGTAAGGTGCCAGACTGTCTGTAGAACATTTAACATGTGGACAGACTGGGCGAATACGATATGAATTCAAAAGACTGATTATTTGATACACCCAAGTACATGCGACAAAGAAACAAAAACGCAAGATAAGATACTGAAAAAAAAAACGTTACCGAGGAGAAAGGACAATAAAAGAACAGGTTTCAAAAAGACGAAAGATGTCGACTGACGTTGCATTTAAAGATCATAGTTGACAGGAAAAACAAGAAGCCATAACATAGTTCCACAGGCGAGAAGAAATGATCAGAACAAAACTTACGGTTAGATCTAGCAATTTCAACAGCAAAATGATGAGACCTAACTGCCAGTCTAGTACTACATTTAAATTCGTTAAGTCGATGTACCAAAGAGGAGAGTAATATTTATTTTGAAAATGTAAAAGTGTGACACAAGGCCAATAGGGGGGAATGGGGAAAGGTTGGTCTTCAGTCTTCCTTATCTTAAACTTAGCTAGCCACAATTACTGACCCAAACATATCACAGTATTCCTTACACCAAAACAACACATTCTTACTACAGCTACCATAATGCCCCAAAGTCTCTATGAAGTCTCAAATAAAAAAAAAAAAAAACATCTTTTAAAAATTTAAACCTCAGTGAATATTTAAAATGATTACAATTTTCTTAAAGTGGAAAGTTCATCAAAACAGTTGCCATGAAAATATTTATAGAAAAATTATGAACAAGCCACGTTACAGCGGTAGGAAAGCGATTGAAGCCAAGATGCCAGGTTAGGATCGATAACAATGCAGATTCTTCTTTGGATTTTGTTAAGAACCTCTAGCAGAAGCACCACACCAGATGTGACAACAATATTGGGAGCATGAACGAATGGTAAACTTATACAGGTGTTAGATATATTGTGCCGAGGAAAATTGTCTTGCACGACACAGTGAACAAATTTTCCTAGTAGCAGACCTACTAATTGAGTCGATAAAACGAATTTCTACAGAAAGATGCTGAGAATATCAGGAACTGAGCATAGAAGTCATAAGGAAGTTTTGAGGATAATAGAAGCAAAAAGGATTCTTTTATATTTAGAATAAAAAAGGCATAAAAAAGAGTGTAGTTTTATTTATAACAAAAACAAATTAAATAATACAATAGAACCCCTTTTTCGTGTAGAATAGCAATGACAAATAATACAATAAACCATTATTTCGTTTCTAGCATTTTGTTTTATTTTGTAATTTATTTTGTACATAATCATGCTCTTTACAAAGTGTTATGTTTATGGGTTAAGTTTAGGGTTAGGTATTAGGGTTAGGGATGGGTTAGGGTTCTTTCTGTGTAGAAAAGGGGACAAATTAAAAAAAAAATAATACAATAAACCGGATTAAGTTTAGGGTTAGGTGTTAGGGTTAGGGATGAAGTTAGAGTTCTTTCTGTGTAGAAAAAGGGGGAAATTAAAAAAAATTAAATAATACAATCAACTCTTATTTCGTTTCTACTTTACCAAGTTTGCGCATTAATTATTGTTTGTTTTATTTTCAATTTTAAAATATAAAAAAATGATTTATTGTATTATTTAATTTGTTCTTTTAATTTGTCATTGCTATTCTACAAAGAAAAAAAGGTTTTATTGTATTATTGAATTTGTTTTTGTTTAACATTTTCTGTTATAAATAAAACTACACTTATCCAAAAAATTACTTTACGATAATGCGTAGTTATTTCAAAAAGAGATATAGCTGTAAAAGAAGTAAATAGGCCCAAATTTATGCTTACGCCATCGGAATGACCAACAAGAAGTCCGATTTTTTCTTATTGATAACGCCAAAACGGTAGGTTTCTTCATAATTTAATTGTTAATTCGAGTTCAGCAGGTACATTTACACGGATTTATGACGATTTGGGAAAATTTTAAGAGATATTTAGCGCGGGCGTTACAAAGCAAATTTACCAAGGATTCTTTTATATTTAGAATAAAAAGAAGGCATTTTCAGTACTGAAACGATATTGTTTAACTCATTTCATTTTCGTAGTTGGTTGGCCGTTTACTTTAAATATATTTATTTGTGGGAAAATTGTTCTGTCATTCGCTAATTAACAGCTAATGGGCTTACGGTGTATAGTGAAATGGTGCTCAGCATGAAATATCGGCCGTGACACCGCTATGCTGCTGTTCAACTTAATTACTGAATAACAAAGGGTATTTTATCGATAATAGCAACAAAATTAGGGATATAGACATTTAATTTATTTTGAAAATGTAAAAATGTGTCACAAGGCCAAAAGGAGGGATAGGGGATGGTTAGTCTACAATCTGTCTTATCTTAAATTTGCTAGCCACGATTACTGACCCAAATATACTAGAGTATTTCTTACACCAAAACAACACATTCTTACTTAATATTCTTACTACAGCCAACATAATACCTCAAAGTGTGTCGGAGTTAGCTCCTCCTCAACTCCTTAACCCTTCACCAGGGGTCTCTCTCCCCTGGCTATAAATACTGGCTGACCCTTCGCCTCGACCTCTTTTTTTTCCTCAGGCCTTGGGCCTTATACCACTTCGCAGTTGTGAGTTCTCACAGATACAGCGTTTCCCAAATTCTGGGAACACGCTAAGAACAATACGTACGAACACTCACCACAACACACACATAATTTTCACCACACAAACTCTGTCCATTTTTTTTGTAACTTGTTATTAATACATACATTTGTTTACATATATTTAGCGGTCTTGTTTGTTTTCTTTAGACTTAATTAAAGTCCAACTTTCTCATGTAGTTGGACCGGCTAGCAGGAAATTTTAACTCACGTGTATTCTTTTACATACTCATCACCGCCACGGTCCGCTACAAGTGTCAGCATAGTCCTAGAGGAAAGTAATACTAATTTTGTTGTAATACAAAAATGTGGCACAAGGCCAAAAGGAGGGACAGGGGAAGACTGGTCTTCAATTTGTCTTATTTTAAACTCAGCTTGCCATAATTACTGACCAAACGATACCAGAGTATTCCTTACACCAAAGCAACGCATTCTTACTTACCATTCTTACTACAGCCAATATAATACCTCAAAGTGCCAATGTAGTCTTAGAGGAAAGTAATATTAATTATGTTGTAATACAAAAATGTGGCACAAGGCGAAAAAAGAGGGGTAGAGAAAGGCTATTTTGATGTAGACAATTCTAATATTAAAAAAAAAATCTGTAAAGTTCTTTCTTTAAACGAAAAATTTAAAAATTGTGATTTCAGAAGTAAAAAGAAATATCTTAAACAAAATCTGCAAAATTTCTGAAACAAAGTTTCGATTCGGGAAAAAACTAAGAAGGTTAAATTTCTTATTGACAAGCTAATTTTTCTTTTTAGCCTCAATTTATTACTTACATAGCTTTTTCTCTTTAGCCTAGGAGACGCACCTGTTTACATTCATTACACCTAGTATTTCTAAGCGGTTACCCATCTAGATACTGACCAGGCTCAACGTTGCTTAATTTTGGTGATCGGGCGAGAACCACTATTTCATAGTGATGTGACTGTATACCTGTCTATGATAGCATATAAGACCCACGTATTTCCATTCATTATCCTTGGAAGTTCCGAAGCGGTCACCCATCTAGGTACTGACCAGACTCGACGTTGCTTAACTTTGGTGATCAGACGAAAACTAGTGTGTCATGGTGATATGACCGTAAGCCAGTCGCTGGTAGCTTATAAGACTCACCTATTTATATCCGTTACACCTGAAAGTTTCTCAGTGGTTACCCATATCAGTATTGGCAAGGCTCGACATTGCTTAAATATTCATTACACGTGAAAGTTTCTCAGCTTAACTTCGGGATCGTACGAGAACCGGTGATTTAACGTAAGCCTGTCTCTGATAACATAATAAACACACACAAATATTCGTTACACGTTGAAGTTCCTAAGCAATCATTTAACTAAGGTACTGACCAAGATCAACGTTACTTAACTTCGGTGAAGAAACATCTATGTTCTTTATCGTATTAAAATACTATATTAGCTACAAATAGTTATAGCTTATGCCGTCTGCATAAACATTTGTCTACAGGAGATATCAACTTTGCATACAAAATCCTGTTAATTTGCAGTGTAACATCCGCACTCAGTTCGCAGTAAAATTTTCCAGAATTCTTACATTTATGTGTAATTGTACGAGCTCCATTCGAATCTGGCTTGATAAATTTGATAAAATCTACTGTTTTGGAGCTATCGACAGTGAAAGTTTGGATTCATTCGCGTCGCGAGCAGCCATTACGGGCGTTGTTTGTATACATTTACTGCAGAATAGCTATCAGTATAGGTATCATTGCGCAAACTGAGCGTGTCTCCGTAAATAGTTCTCGTGCGCAGTAATTGCGATAAATTTAGACAAGAAAGATCAGTTTCGAGCTTAGGTTTCCGTAGTCTTCCGCGTTTAGCTTTCCGCAGCGAATGTATGCAAACAACGCGAGTGATGGCGGCCGCTAACGACGCGAATGAATCCAAACTTTCACTGTCGATAACTCCAAAACGCTAGATTTTATCCAATTTATCAAGCCAGATTCGAATGGAGCATGTACAATTACACATAAATTTAAGTATTCTGGAAAGTTTGAATGCGAACCGAGTGCGGGTGTTACACTGCAAATTAACCCAAAAACCGAGGTACAAGATGTACTCAAATATATTTTTCTGTGGGAGAAGTTATTTCCCTTTTGTTAACTAATTATTAATTTATGGTGTAAAGTAAAATGGCGCTCAGCATGAAATCTCGGCCGCTGCGGCGTCATGCTGCTGTTCAGCTTAGTTATTGAATAACAGTGGATATTTTATTAATAGAGGCAATAAATTTCAAGAGTACGGATGTAGTCAGTTTTGATATACCAAAAAAATAATTTGTAAAGTTCTTCCTTTAAACGAAAAATTTAAAATTCGTGATTTAAGAAGTAATGATTGATATCCGATGCAGAAGTTTAAAAAAATTCTGGTACAAACAAAGCCTCAATGTTTGAAATAAGTAAGAAAGTTAAATTTCTTAGTGACAAGTTTTCTGTTTAACCTCAGTTTTTTTTTTTTTTACTTATACAGCTTTTTTTCTGGTAGCATATGAGATCTATAGTGGGTTATCAGTTATAGTGAAGTGTATGAGTGCTGAAACAGATTTGTTTGATTTGGCCTTGTTAGTTAGATAGCCCACCATAAGAGGGGTATAAAACAAGAAAATCAAATTGTAAAGTAAAACAACAAATTTATATACATATAAATCAATTAAGGTCTCTACAAATAAAATTAATGTATTTTGGTTGATACAAGGTCGTCCTGATGTTCGTAGAAGTCTTTGCAAGAATGAGTTTATGTGTATGTAGGCAGGAACGTATGTGTGGATGTATGTATGTATGTATGAGCGTTATCGTAGGGTAGTAATCACTCAGTCTTAAAATGTTCCGTTCGTTTATCAAATATAATAGAGATGAGGGAGAAAGGTAGGGATAATAATAACGATCGCTTGATGTTTGTCAAGGGATGTGTTAATACGCTCATCTTCTTTCTGGTGACAGGCGAACTTGCCCATCTTTTATTTTGTTTGTGGGGCTTGAAAAGCTCATTTGGGAATTCATTCTCGGATATGATTCGGGTCTTTCCATTGGACGATGAACAAACTTTGCGTCGGCTCGCGAAAAGTTCCGTAAAAGAATTTGTTTCTGAGAATTAAAGATTATTTGAATTTTGTTTTTAAATGTTTCCTAGTTGTCCTATTGGCCAAAAAACATTAAGCATTAAGGTGTGAAATTTCACGAGTTTTGTTTTGGATTCGCTTTTGCGTGTGTGTTAAGCAAAGTTTGTAAATTCGAATCTTTTTTTAATTTCTAACAGAATCAATGAGTCAGCATTTGAATTTTAAATCTAGATCTTGTTTTGTTCACTACAGACCCACCTATTTACATTCATTAGACGTAGAAGTTCCTAAACGGTCACCAGGCTCGACATTGCTTAACATCTGTGATAGAACCGGTGTTTCAACGTGATGTAGCGGTAAAACTGTCTCTGATAACATAAGACCTATCTATCTATCAATCTATCTATCTATATATATATATATATATATATATATATATATATATATATAATATTTACATTGTTGTCCTCATCTTTCTTGTCATATTCACGACGTTTCAGCCGTTTTATGATCTGGTTTTCTTCAGGTGATTTCGAATCGAACCCTTACTTTCGTCCACCGGAGAAGATTGTTTGAGTTCCACATGCCATATCTCTTCCGAATATTCAGTTATTGTACAACACTTTGGGTTGAGTCACTGGCTTACTTCAACCAACGCTTTTATCCATTGGGGCCTATTTGCATTCATTATACTTAGTATTCCTAAATTCTCACCCATCTAGATACTGACCCGACACAACGTTGCTTACCTAGGGTAATCGGACGAGAACCGGTGTTTCTTGGTGATATAATCATTGTCTGTCTCTGATAGCATATGAGACCCACCTATTTATATTCATTACATCTGGTATTCCTAAGTGGTTACTCATCTACCAACTTCGACGTTGCTTAACTTCGGTAATCGGACGCGAACCGCTGTTTCATGGTGATATGACTGTAAGTCTGTCTGATACCATGTGAGACCCACCTATTTACATTCATTACACCTGGTACGCCTAAGCGCTCACCTATCTAGGTACTGACCAAATTCGACGTTGCTTAACTTCGTTGATCGGACGAGAACTGGTATTTCAACGTACACCTGTCTCTGATAACACAAGACCCACCTATTTCCATTCATTACACCTAGTATTCCTAAGTGTTCACCCATCTAGGTACTGACCAGGCTCAACGTTGCTTAGCTTCGGCGATCGGATGAGAATAGGTGTCTCTGAGAGCATATAAGACTGACCTATTTATATTCATTACGCTTGGCATTCCTAGGAGGTCACTCATCTAAGATACTGTCCAAACATGACTTCAGTGAAGACACGCATATTTATATTCATTACAGTAGTATAAAATTAGCCTTAGTACAAGTAGTTGTAGCTTATGGTCCCTGGGTAAACATTAGTCTACGGGATAGAGAGTGACTTACAAAATAGTTTTCAGTGTTTTGTAACTCAGACATCTTTACTCGATAGTATGTCATACGGTCATTATATTTACACAATGTACACTTATTACTTTTAGAATGATTTAATTTAGATACGAAGTCATAAATATAGCTGAAATTTAAAATGAAAAAAAAATTAAAAAATACAACGAATAGACTTAACTTATGAAAGAAATTATGATCTGGAAAAAAAGTAGAGAATATTTATCTCGGTATTTGAAATTAGTCGGCAGTACGGCGTGATAAATGCAATTTGCTGAGTTGCTACCAAACATTAAACAATGTCCAAAGTGTCTTTTTATCTGATTACGTAATTCGTTTTATTTATAGACGATAAGAAACAATGCTGATAAACTGAAATGGATCCAAAAATGTTCGTTTTTTTATAATCCGCAATTTTTTTTGTTTTTTGTTTTGTTTTTTTTTTGTTTGTTTTTATGGAGGCACGGCGAAGTAATGGATAACGGCTCAGATTTAGACATCGGAGAGCCAAGTTCGAATTCCAGTTAGTTATAGGGACGCGCAAATACCCTTGGGAAGGTATGAACAGTAGCGTAGCTAGTTTTTATTGAGGGGCGGACCGCCCTGGGTGCCTGCACATGAGGGGTGACACAATGTTTGCCTCCAACAAAATTTTCAACCAGGCTAAGGTGCAAAAATAGTCTGAAAACAGTGGTGGAGACACAGGGTTTCGCAGGCGGGCATATGACCCCCCCAGAAATAATTTATGACCCCCCAGTTTTGTTCCCCCGTCAGAAATTTTCTAATAAATTGTCGGGAAATTTGTGAGTAGGAAAAATAGAAATGTTTTCAGCTTTCATGTGTTTCAGTTGCTACAATCTTGGTTACTAACAAGAGACATTGTTGTAACATTTTATCGGATGATATGGTGTTTTAACTCTGCATCATTAATAACAACAAAGCGAAATACGAAGCCAAAAGTGCAACAATTTCAGTCTTGCCTGTGTATCAATTCGACGAGATACAATTTTCCATTGAGTGAGCGATATACTTTTGAATATATCTACTAGTATTGGGAGGATTAATCGGAATCGGTATCGAGAATCGGAAAAATCGGAACTTTGGGGTATCGGAAACGGTATCGGAATCGGAAAAAATTGTGCCTATTTTCCGATTCCAAAAACGATTCTTTTAAATTTTTAACTTAATTTTCCATTATTGGTACTAATGATAAATATTTATTGTTTTTAAATTATCACTAAAATTAAAATCATAATAACATCAAAATACGATTTAAATTTATTTTACTTGTATAAAGAAAAACCAAAAAATAAATTTTGCATAAATTCTCTAGGTAACCTTTAAAAGAATGCAGTTGATTTACAATGTTCCGAAAAATGCTTAAAAATTAAATAGAACATTTTTGTCAAGAAAAATACTTTCAAACATCATTGATAATTAAATGGTACCCAGAAAATGATGCAACGGAAAATTGGACACCGGAAAATTAGCAACAGAAAATTACGTCAACAATGAGCCAATCGAGACTGTCGGATCTGGCTGTGCTGTCCATTGAAAACGAGTTTACAAGACAAACAGATTTTGACGATGTCATTGACCAGTTTGCCACAATGAATCAAAAAAAAAAACATTCATTCTAAGACCATAGTATCGAATGTCATTCTTTTGTGTATTGCCGTGTTTTGTATTTAGTTGTTCTGAAAGTGAACAGTTGCATTTTAAAAATCTTTTGATTTGAACTGATTATTTTCTGGTATTGGATTTTGTCTTGGATCATACATTTAAACAGTAACGTACCGGTCAGTAGAGTAAAGTAGAGGTAGAGCATGTATGAAAATTTAGCTACAGCTAACCATTCAGCATAGAGTAAATCGGGGTCATTGGGGTGACATTTCAGCGGACGGCCCCGGGTGACGTTTACTCTAGGTACGCCACTGGATACGAATGGATCTTTTCTCCCCGCACCCCAGCTATAAGTGAATAGTAAGACAGACTGGGCCCTATAGCCTTTGGTGGCAACCGATCTAGGAGAACGACAACTCTAAATTCGAAACTTGATGTACAGACCGAAGTCTACCACACACCATAATCCGTGTTCTTTGACTATCGGTCAAGAGCCTGGAGAGGAGATTGGCGCTGCCAAGTCACCTGAAAGAATCAGGACCAGAAAGAATCAAAACAACATGATACCAGATCGACAAATCAGCCTGGGGGAGGTTGTCTGTTTTTTTTTCTACCCTCAGGTCTTCCCTCAGACGATTGAAACAATCAAGGGACTGATGGTGTTTTTGCTAAGCTTATGTAATGTTGTACACATGGCGTCTTTCGATGTTCCTAGATATTCTAAAAGTTTTCGACGGAAGGGGGTGGGAGTGTTAGGCTCTCTTCTACGTTGCGTTTTAAATTCTGATCGTCGTTTCAAGTGACAAGTTATGTACCTGGAAACGCTTTAACCACTTTTAGACAATACGGTCTTGTATTGTTTCGCTTCCTTCCACGTGAAGAATTGCGTGGGCTCCTTCAGCAGCTATGAGAAACCAACTGTCTTAAAATTGTCAGAAATCCTCACCTGAAATAAAAGGTATATATGAACTGTAAAACCATCACCACCACCAACAACAGCAACAGCAACAACAACAACAGTAATAATAATAACAGTGGAATCATTGATAGCTTTTCGAACTATGAAAGAAGCTTATATGTTTCTAAAAACGAAAATACTTTTGATACACCCTAATAATAATAATAATACAATGAATGCATAGTCTATAGAGGTGTATATGTTGTTGATTGATGCGTTTTTTTTTTTTTACGGCTGGCAACACTTAAAACTTAAAAATATTTTGAATTGTAAGATTAATTCTTTTTTGCTGTTGTTTGCGAGTGAATATTAAACTAACAATGTTTTGGAGATAGCAATGATTTTTACAGGTACAAGTATTACTATTTAACCTATAGCTGAGGGGGAGAAGAGATGAATTCATACCTTCCCTAAGAGTATTTGCCCGAACTCGACTCTCCGATTCTCAGTCCAAGCCACCATCCATTACACCACCTGCACACTCTGATATGTGTATATAAAATAAGCTTTGGAGTAACGGACTATGAAAAGCAAAAATGCTTTTGATAAGACCTAATATTAATAATATTAATAATGATACATGAAATAAGCTTTCAAGTTCTTCTATGTACCGTGTCAGGACGTGGGCGATTATGGATGTCCACAACTTCCTATCTTTTGTAATGTTTAGTAACGTTTGTCTTTTTACCAGTTCTCCCAGTCCTGTTCTGCCATCCACACACACAATCTCGTTAGGCAGGGCGTATCCGCTGTTTATCCCTTCAATATGTCCTCGGAATGTCAAGACCTCTTTCCTTATTATATATCTTAGACATTTCAACTGTCTCTTTTATATTCTAAGTATAAGCATCTTTTTCATTTCCATTTTCCTTAAAACTGCTTCGTTATTTACATGCTCTGTTCATGACATTCTCAGCATCCTTCTGTAGAACCGCATTTCAAGTCTCTTTTTAATCTGTGAGGAGATTGTACAGCATTTACTGCCATTTAGGAAGACCGATATGACATAACTGTTCAACCCATTTTGCTTTGGTTTTCTAAAGAAAATGTAATGTTTCTAAATACTTTGCTTAGCTTTTCGAAGGCATCTTTGCTTAACTTTTCGAAGGCATCTTTGCTTAGCTTTTCGAAGGCATCTTTCGTTAGTTCAATCCACCTTCGGATCTCGGTATTACATTTACATTTTCGCATTTGCTTTCCGTTCGCATGGTTCACATCTTGGGATGTTCCTCTTTGCTGAAAACCAAACATTCTATCTTCTTACAATTGACGGATCGTCCTTTTGTCTTACTTTCTTTAAATATCTAAGCTAAAAGCAACTTCAGTTTCCTATCTGTGTCTGGTATCGACACCATATCATCTGCATATCTTGTCAAGATTGTATCCGCTAATAATATAGCATGGAAGACTTTTGGAAAACGCTTCAGGCGCCGAGTAATTACCCCAGTTTCTTCCCGAGGGAGAGGTTGTGCCTAATATTCATTTAACACCCGCCCTTGGCCCGACAAATTTATTTTCAGATCTCCTTTTGTGACGTAAGAAAATAAACCGTTTATTTATTATTTTCATCAAGAGTTCGCTTAATTCTTGTTTTCTTGAACAGTCAGTCGTGCGTTGGTGAACTGACTCATGCTGTTCACCTATGCGACACTTACCGGGCGAGACAGTTTCGCCATTGGCTTCGGTCCCATCAACTCCGTTATCTGATTCATTTGTATTTGACACGACACTCATTAACGAGGTTTGTTTTAAGGTTGGCCACCATTCAGGAAGCCAACCAGCTAAATTACTATTATCATTTAGCTCGCCCCTCCCTTAGTTAGCATGACCGTTATGCCTTGCTAATTAATACCTCATAAATAATGGACTATTCCCTTCTGACCGCGTGTAAAGACAGAAAAGACATATCAGAGATGCTAATCGGTTTCCAGTGAAAAATGAAAGAAGGAGTGAAAGAAAAGACGGAAGTATTTAACGTTTGTTTCAGGGAAATGAAAAAGTTGTTAATTCCAAATATTTTAAGTTGTATCCCCTTACTTCTTAAAATAACGATCAACATTCATATTTATGATTGTTATTACAATATTTTGTTAAGATAAAATATTTAACGATGCGATAGGGATATTTCTACGGATATTTTATTGTCGTAGAACTTGCTATAGGTTTATTCAATCATTAACTTAAGAATTCCCATCGCCGTAAATTTGCCTCCCTGTGTCGTTTCTATAAATACTTTCATCGTAATTGTTCGGATGAGCTCTTCGCTATATTAGATCTAGCTCGCTAGATGTAGCCGTAAGTTCTATGCTAACAGTTTCTTTTTTCGCACTTCTCGCTTGTGGAACTCCCTTCCAACCAAATTTGATGTTCAAAAATTTAAATGTAATGTCAATCGCTATCTACTGACCTCCTGATTACTCTTTCCTCTTCCCGCTCATTATTAATGTTTCTGTTCCTGATTCTTTCACACGTTGTAACCCTTTCTGTTTTAGTGGCATTACTGTATTGTATGGAATGACACCGAGTTTTTTTTTTCAGAAATTTAAATTAGGAAAACTAAAATATCTTATTCTGCTGTATCATTCGTTCCTTAGCGCCTTGCATTACGTCCTGCTATTGCTCCAAATAAACAATGGATCAGTAATAGCTTGCCTGTCCCCTGCCCGCAAACAGAAGAAAATTGCTTGCCTGTCCCCTGCCCTCAAACAGAACAAAATTGCTTACCTGTACCCTGCCTGCAAACAGAAGAAAAAGATATATCAAAGGTGCTGTTTGATTTCTGAGAAAGAAGGAAAAAGAAAGTGAAAAGAGAGGAGGCGATAACCCTATTATGTATTTAACGTCTGCTTCAATGAAATGGTAAATTATGCAATATTAAATCTTTTCATTTGTACCCTCTTACTTCTTTAAATATTGACTTGCATTCATACAGATGATTGTCATTGAAATATTTCGTTAAAAATTTTAAGCTCAAGTATTTAACATGGCAATAAAGAGATTTCCACGGGTATTTTATAGTCGTAGATCTCGAGCTTATTCAATTATTAAGAATTATGATTCATCGGAATATTAAAATAGGAAAGCAGTGAAATTTTCGCGTGTATTACTAGTCATTATTATCCTATTATAGTTGTGCTTGTCTCCCGCCTTTATTAGTTCTCACGACCGTTACGTCTTGCCAATACCTCATAAATAATGGATTATTCTGTTTTGATTGCGTGGAAAGACACGGCATGGTTTCAGTGGGAAAATGAATGAACGAAAAAAAGACAAAAAGAAAGAAAGGAAGAAGAGAATATAGAAGTACAGAGAGAGAAAATCGAATTAAGCTGATAAGAAGCTGATAAGAACAGATACTAGACTTTGTATTTACTTGCCGACCAAAGCTAACAGAAGGTCACTTTAATGTTGGGAGCCCGAACGCGTACACCTGGGGCCAGGTTTAAAAATAGGTCCCACTCCCACAACTATAGGTTGCACTGGCATCGCTATTACTACCGCCCCCCCTTCCACCTCTTTAGTGTAGTGAGGGAGGTAATGCCGCGAAGAGATGTTCCCCGGAACCGGGAACGTGTCAATAACTGAGAAATAAAATGTAGTTTTTCCGCCCGAAGGCAGATACTACACTTTGGTCACAGCCAAAAGGCCGAGAAGCGATTGTATTTTTTTTTTTTTTTGCCGCTCCACGGTGCCTGGGTGTGACACAAGGTCAGTTTAATGTGGGAATCTCGAGCGTGTGAACCCGGCTCAGGTCTAAAAGTTATTATAAAAAGAAATGTTCGTAAGCCGAGGATTTGGCTAATTGCCTTTGCTTTTTATAGTACGAGTTTCCTTCAAGTCTGTGGGAGAATGACAATTAAGTAATAAACAAAATAAATAATTTCATTTTCCCCGTCATGCAAATGGAGAAACCCAATAAAATATTTCCGGTCACGTGCAAAGTTTGTGACCCCACATCCGGAAAGGTGATCATCAAGGCTGGATACTTTCGAATGCTTGGATTCGGACGTGTTTTTGCAGCGGTCCTAATAAAACGAGATTCAGTGACCCTCTCTTAACGTCATGTCGACTTGAGGTCGACCACTCTCTTACCTCCGAATTTAGTACACACACGTGCGTCAATAAAGAATTGACCCTTAATTTTCCAACCAAGTTTTTTTTTTGTGTTATTTATTGTAGTCCAATAACATTACCATCTTCTGATACCGGATGAAAAAACCAAATACCAACCTATAAGAAGTCTCAACCAGAGACAAAAAGGTTTTGTAAAATGACGATGTGCCAGACAATCGTAGAGAGAAATGTAATTGGTGTCGCTGCATGGAGAAGAAATCAAGGCAAGAGAAATGTCCGTGAGTTTCTGCAATTCATATATTTTTGGGTTCCTTTCCAGGATATCTTTGATATAATCGCCAAAGACCCAATAATCACAGGTAATATTGTTGGATTGAGATGGCACATTTTACTGGTTTTTATCTCGAGGTTCTATTTACTTAGTTGTTCCCACACTATTTACATTATTCGATTTATTGTCCTCATCTTTGTCGCCATATTTATCACAACGTTTCGGCCCTTCAGTATCTGTCTATATTTCTGAGATGAGGTATTATGTACACTATTTACATTATTCGGACTATTGTCCTCATCTTTGTCGTCATGTTTATTACAACGTTTCAGCTCTTCAGTATCTGTCTATATTTCTGAGATGTGGTATTATGTACACTATTTAAATTATTCGGACTATTGTCCTCATCTTTGTCGTCATATTTATTACAACGTTTCGGCCGTTGTCCGCTCCGACCTTCCTCAAGTGGTTGGAATGTCGAACTGAACCCTTTATTTCGCTCACTGTTCTAGACTGTTCTAGTTCCACGTGCCATGTTTTAATGGGTGTCAGTTGTCAGTTATCTCCTGTTAATTCCCCTCTCCAAGTTCTCCACCGTCTTAACCGGGTATTGAACTCACGCTCTTTGGGTCTGTCACTGGATCTAACTAACGCCTTTATCCACTGTGCCATGTGTCCATGTCTGTTGGGATCGAAACATGTCTAAGAAGACAATTGTTTTCAACATGTTTTTTTTTTAGAATAGTTCCTAAACGATTTATCTTTTCGATTTTCCTGTATTTTATTATTATTATTATTATTATTATTATTATTATTTCCTTTGATTTCTGGCGTGTACACATTTCTTTCTGCGTCCCAGCCAAAGACCTATGGTCAGAAATGGCTTCATGACATTTTCCACTGAATATTTTGTGAAGGAAATAAAAATAAAACAACCTAAGATCACAACCATTTTACGTAGATAAAACTATTCATAAGATTTGAACTGTACAATGTTTTGCATTTCTTTAAGGCATGGACTACCAGGGATCACTTTAATGAGTCTATTTTGTGACGTACGGTGGCCGTTAAAGTATAAGTCAAGACTTCAATGTTAAATAAAACAGTATTTAATTACAGCTGCAAATAAATTCTTAACAAGAACAAAGAAGTAAAAGTCAACCAAAGATAATTAACTATTTCAGTGAATACCTTGTTAGTAACGCGACTAGAATTAACGCCCGGTAAATCCTAAATCAAAACCCAAATCATCGACACACAATAATTCACACTAATTCGACTGGATAGTTCCACTCTATAATAGTTACTCAATAATCACCGCAGTCAGCAGCCTGACACCACTATTTATACACCTGGCGGAAAACATATCATAAGTCCAGAGTGCCACGTTCGAACCTCGGTGTCGGTAGTTACTCATTTTCTTTCTATATGACAGTATATTAGAACCTTTTCCAATTAAAACCAGAGCCCCAACTACAACTGGAATTATGGATGCCCTCATGTGCCACATTTTTTAGATTTCCACTCCAAGATCATTGTATTTTGATAGTTTTTGAAGATCTTCAAAGATACATTACAAATCTGCCATGTCACTAAGAAAGCACATTCTGTTTTTGTGGTCTTTGATCACGATGTCTGTACGATTAGCTTTGATTGTCTTGTCTATGTGTATTGTAAAGTCCTGTAACATTACTACAGGTCTGATGTCTGTAACTAGGTCTGGGTGGTGTTCATATCAATATATTCTTGCAGTTAATTTCTCATAAACATTGCAGATTTTCCAATGCAGATATTGGCCCACCTTGTCATGCCGAGATTTAAATTCAGTGCATGCTTATACTGTGCAACCCGATAGAGGATGATCAATTATTTCTGCATATTTATCACAAAATCTGCATTTCAGTTGAACTCAGTTTTTCGATGTGTTTACTTGTTAGTTCCCAGTTCGCAAGCCTTGGTCCTATGCAGCAAGGATAAAATCTTCGGTTTCGGCTTTTAACCCTGATGGGTATGGTGTTTGTCTACATCCCCCTTTTTTGGTACTAGCAGAGTATTGACCATAAAGAGGCTTATCTTGCCATCGTTCCTGCATTTGGTACATTGCATTTGCTATTGTTATAGGTCCTATTTCTCTAATCAGATCTGGGTGATGTTCATACCAGTTTCTTGCAGGTTTATTTGCACTTCTTCACCGATTTGAAATTCCTTTATGAATTTGTTGGCTTCATTACTGAATATAGTTTCTTATTTCTTTCATGTCCCTTGACACAGATCATCATCCAGTCTTCTGCAGTTTCCAGGTATATTTGAAGACCAACTATTTTAATTTTGTAAGACAGTTATAGTTAAACTAATCCTCTGCCTCTTTCGGATATGGAGATATACAGACGATCAACATCCGTTTTAGGATGGTGCATCTGGTGGCAAATGAGACGCATTCTCGTTTAATGCCAGCTATTGCTCAGTTAAATATGTTGAAATGGTATTGAACAACCGGTACAGCCAAAATGCTATATAGACTGATATTTTGTTTTGTGAATTCAACTCAGTATTTAACCACAGGGAGGCACAGTGGAGTAATGAATAGCGGCTCAGATTGAGAAATCGGAGAGCCGATTTCGAATTCCAGTCGAATCCATTACATTCACTTACGTGCTAATACCCTTGGGAAAGGTGTGAATCCTCTTCTTTTCCTCTAGCTATGGGTAAATAGCAGGACAGACCGAGTTTTATAGCCTTAGTCTACCACAGAAAGAAATGGCAACCTACTGCGGGAAAAACCTGCCTCGTCAGTTATATATCGAAAGATACATGACTGCCTTAGTGTGTATCATGCATGGCACTTAACTGACTGATATATACATACATACGTTCATATGCATTTATATATACATATTCAGAATATTAGAGCCATGTTCGAATTCCAGTCGAATCCATTACATTCACTTACGTGCTAATACCCTTGGGAAAGGTATGAATATTCTTCTTCTCCCCCCAGCTATGGGTAAATACCAGGGCGGACCGGGTTCTCTAGCCTTGGATGGCAACTGGGATGGCAGACTGAAATGGCAACCTACTGCGAGAAAAAAAATCTACCTCGTCAGTCATTTATCGAAAGATACATGATCGCCTAAGCATGTATCACGCATGGCACGTAACTGATTAGTTTAACCCCCAGACGCACACGTCTGTAGTATTCTTTTTTAACTTGCTTCTTTACATGCTTTATACTGTACTCCATCTTCGCCAATTCCTTGTTATTTATAGATTTCTTCTAGTTCAAGTCCCAAATCTTTTTGACAAAACCTAGATCTATTGAGAGTATTTGGGTAATTCTCCATTTCCCGAATGTTACTTTTGCACGTTTATCTAATCTGAAATACGTACTGAGCTCATCACTGAAAGGTTTGACATTATTGACATTCCAACTCATTGTTGTCTTTGGCAAAATGTTTGATGTCATCCATGAAAAATAAGTGACTTTATTGTTTATTTTGTTTATTTGTTATGTATCCATAATTATTAATGTTTAGTTGATGCGAAAAGTGGATTAGGGACAGGTGACAAATCAGGAGGGATGACAGGATGTCTCCTTGGAAAGTTCCTCATTGGATATTCAAACGATTGAAAGTTGCAGTAACATTGACGTGATTTAGGTGTAATACCATATCCTCACTCCACTGGACCCATGCACTACACAAGACTGACCGTTGGTCCAGTATTACAGGTTAGACACAAGTCTCCGGTTCCCAATGTCAATTCGAAGCCACCATCCAGCCATGTTGTGATTTTTTTTTTATCCTGGAGAGTGGTCAGCAGATCGTCGAAATCCGGAAGCTCCCCGTTGGTCCACCTGCGAGTTCGTCGGGTGAGAATCGGGTTAACAGAAAAATAAATAACCAAGTCGATTCGATTTTGAAAGGACAAAAGTTTTATATATATATATATATATATATATATATATATATATATAAAAGCAAACATACACACACAAAATTATTCTTGTTGCACAAGGTTGAATATTTCTTGTATGTGAACAATAACCAAACAGACACAAATACTTCGAATAATTTTGCCAAGGAGAGATGTGACCTTCGTTTTAATCCTTTTTGGTCTGTTCTTAGCGCAACTACTACAACCTTCGATGTTCCCGTTCTCAGTAGTAGTAGTATTAGTAGTAGCAGGAGCAGCGGTACTTAGATGTTAGCGGTGGTATTTCGCTTCTTTGCCCTCAGCTTCAGCAATACACAGTGGACGCTTCCTTTTCAATCTCTGACGTCTCTCCAGTCAGTTCGACTGCATTCGAAGACAGACGAGAAGAAGACTTTTGTTATAATGGAATGTCCCACTCTCCCTATCGTCTATTGTGGACTGACTACACCAGTAGTTATATATAGTGTGCACAGAATATACCTGGCGGATTTGCTTCGGGAATTAGTCTAGAGTTGGAGATTCGTCTCCATCTATGCTGGTCAAACACTCTGCCTCAGGGCAGAGAAGATCCCCAGACGAGGCTATGTCAAAGGGCAGAGTCTCGTCTCGGGAAACAGCTACCCGACCCAGTTTTATACAAGGAATTTTTGGCCGAGCCTACGGGCTCGAATGCCCCGTGTTAAATTCGGCCTTGTGCTACATCTGACTGTGTGGGGCGGTTGGTAGATATCCTTGCTTCGGGAAGTCCTAGCCTGCTAACCGATTCCGTGTCTTTCTGTAGTGTATTCTCTTTTACAATAAACCTCTCTTTCTTTCAGCCTGTGTTGCTGTTTCTTTCACTTGAGTACCACCTTTGTCTGTTTGTAACCTTCTTTAAGGACACAACAACTTTGTATATTTCCAAGCCTTAAGGATCCAAAGATGCACTATCAAAGGCTTTACAAAATCTATCCAAGCTGTGCTGAGATTTCTAACTTTTTCCTGCAATCTTCCAGGATCATTTTAATTATAAATAGTTGATGTTTGCAAACATATGAATCTCTTTGACACCTTTTCTGTTCCAGGGGAAGAATGTTGTTTTCATCGTGAAAGAAGCAAGTGTAGTCAGTCAGTACAGACGTGATTAATTTATATGTGCTGGACAGACAGGTTATTAGCCTATAATGTTTTGGAACATCTGTTTCACCCGTTTTTGGTAGGTGATATGTAATACCGTCAGTGATCTATTGTGGAATTTCATTGGGATTATTCGTTGACATTGATAAAGTTTGTGCAAGAGTTTTATGACAAATGATAGAACCAAAAGTTGGTTACTTGCCATTTCCTAGGATTTCAATTTCGGGATTTTGTTACAGCTTGCCTTACTTTATTCTTGGTTTTTTTTTTTTTACATTCTTATGGAGGTTTATCCTTCATTCTTTCTTGTTCCCTTTCTATCCACCCTGCATTGGGATTATATTCCTTTGGGCTACTCCAAATATTCTACCCAAATTTTTGCACTTCTTCAATAAATGTCAGTTTTTAGACTTGTACAACTTTAAAAAAAAATTCCCTGTAAAACCTCTGTTTTAAATATCTTATTTTGTTGATAGAACCTATAATGCTTTTCATATTGTCTTGTTCTTTGTGCCTGTAATTGCAGTTTCTTTTTAAGTATTTTCTTGATTGGTGGAATTTCATTTTATATTTCCACTTGATCTTCCTGCTTTTCCGTGTAGAAACATTTAAATTTCTTGAAATTTGAATTTTCACATTTGAAATTTCATCTAGTATCGCTAATTCACATGGGATTTCCTCAAATTTTTGCTTTAATTTTGCTTTCCAAGCGAGTTCTTTTTGTGTTGTTTGATCTTTTCTTTGATTTAAGTTTTCCACTTGCTGTCAAAGTTGTTGCATGACATCACTTGCTTCTGTAATGTTTTCCAACAGTCTGCCCATTAACGATGTTTTGCAATACAGCGTTGTATATTTGAACATTATGTTTATTGTATCAGTATTATTATTATTTTATATCCTCTCCGACTCTTAAATGTTTCGATCGGATGATAATGTCCATATTTAAGCTCCTACCCGCAGCTCAGGAAATTAACAGTCGGGATAACACTTTCCTTAACACAAGACCTGTTCCAATTAACGCTTGTTTTTTTGTTTTTTTTGTTTTTTTTTTGTCTTGGGGGGAGGGGGGTTAACGCGGAAAACCCGACTTGCATTATGAAAAATACCGTAAACATTTACCAGAAAATTTATTTTCTTCCAAATTATCTTTAATGATTCTACATAACTCTTTAATAAGTAATAAGTCCGACCAAAATCTCGATTTGAAAATACAGTTTCAATTAAAACTTGACATTAAGTCGTAGGATATAAGACAGTTCACTAATTTCTGAGTTATCCAAAGTAGATTTACATTCAGAATCACACAGAATATCGCCTTTCTTAAAAAGGAAAAATACTGCTAATGTAAGATTTTTTATTTTTTAGCGATAAAAACCAAAGCCATAAAAAAAAAAACAACTGGTGAGGCTGGTTATATTGTGCATCTAAACACTTCGGTCGCCAGAAATTTAAAATTTAAAATTAAAATTATCTCTGCATTTTCATCGTTTCTTTCGATATATAATTATAACGGACATTTGTTTGTATTTCATGCCTTATTTTTATATACATCCCACCATCAATAAAACTCTGAAAAAGTCCTTTTCACAGATGAAACGCTCCACGTAGAATCTGTTTTTTTTTTTTTTTCCATTTTATCATTCATTTTATTCAATTAGCGCATTTTGCACCGCTGTGGTCAACACTCTCCTCCATCTTCTAAGTGTGGTTCATGTAAACATTCAAGGCAGAATAGAGCAATGGCTTGTGGGTGCCTTTTGCGCACCGTTCCTCCTTTCAGGAAGTTTTGTTTTTGGAATTACCTTCTCCTAGTTTTTGCCTAAAGGTTAATCTTCTTCTAGCCTTTACCTTAAAGTTAACCTTCTTCTAATCTTTGCCTTAAAGTTAACTTTCTTTTAGCCTTTGCCTTAAAGTTAACTTTCTTCTAGCCTTTATCTTAAAGTTAACCCTCTTCTAATCTTTGCCTTAAAGTGAACTTTCTTCAAGCCGTTACCTAAAAGTTAATCTTCTTCAGGCCTTTACATTAAAGTTAACCTTCTTCTAATCTTTGCCTTAAAGTTAACTTTCTTCTAATCTTTACCTTAAAGTTAACCTTCATCTAGCCTTTACCTTAAAGTTAACCGTCTTCTAATCTTTACCTTAAAGTTAACCTTCATCTAGCCATTGCCTTAAAGTTAACCTTCTTTTAGCCTTTATCTTAAAGTTAACCTTCTTTTAGCCTTTATCTTAAAGTTAACCTTCTTCTAATCTTTACCTTAAAGTTAACCTTCTTCTAGCCTTTACCTTAAAGTTAACATTCTTCTAATCTTTGCCTTAAAGTTAACCTTCTTCTAGCCTTTGCCTTAAGGTTAACCTTCTTCTAGCCTATACCTAAATGTTAACCTTCTTCTAATCTTTACCTTAAAGTTAACCTTCATCTAGCCTTTACCTTAAAGTTAACTTTCTTCTAATCTTTACCTTAAAGTTAACCTTCATCTAGCCTTTGCCTTAAAGTTAACGTTCTTTTAGCCTTTATCTTAAAGTTAACATTCTTTTAGTCTTTATTTTAAAGTTAACCTTCTTCTAATCTTTGCCTTAAAGTTAACTTTCTTCTAATCTTTACCTTAAAGTTAACCTTCTTCTAGCCTTTGCCTTAAAGTTAACCTTCTTCTAATCTTTACCTTAAAGTTAACCTTCATCTAGCCTTTGCCTTAAAGTTAACCTTCTTCTAATCTTTGCCTTAAAGTTAACTTTCTTCTAGTCTTTACCTTAAAGTTAACCTTCTTCTAGCCTTTGCCTTAAAGTTAACCTTCTTCTAGCCTATACCTAAAAGTTAACCTTCTTCTAATCTTTACCTTAAAGTTAACCTTCATCTAGCCTTTACCTTAAAGTTAACCTTCTTCTAATCTTTACCTTAAAGTTAACCTTCATCTAGCCTTTGCCTTAAAGTTAACCTTCTTTTAGCCTTTATCTTAAAGTTAACCTTCTTTTAGCCTTTATCTTAAAGTTAACCTTCTTCTAATCTTTACCTTAAAGTTAACCTTCTTCTTACCTTTACCTTAAAGTTACCCTTCTTATAATCTTTGCCTTAAAGTTAACTTTCTTCTAGCCTTTACCTTAAAGTTAACCTTCTTCTAACCTTTGCCTTAAAGTTAACCTTCTTCTAGCCTTTACTTTAAAGCTAACCTTCTTCTAGCCTTTACCTAAAAGTTAACTTCTTCTTGCCGTTGCCTAAAATTTGCCTTCTTCTATCCTTTACTTAAAGAGGCAGAATTGACAAGGCAGATGTTGGTTTACATTCATCATTTTCTTCTCCTAGTCTTTCTTGTTATTTTACCCATAGCTGGGAGGAAGAGATGAGTTCATATGTTTTTCCAACGGTATTTTAACTGAACTTCGAACACTTCTCTCCGATCTCTCACTCTGAGCCGCTAACCCCCGAGTTTGCGTATAAATGTTCTGTATACTGCGTTCCTTGTTTTCATAAAAAGACGACGATGACAATTTTGTTATAATATAAAATAAACTAACAGCATTAAAGCAGCCACTTTTCTCAAATTGCATCTCTTTCCTTGTTCTTTATTTCAGTGACATCTTGCCGTTTCTGTCCCCAAAACTGGATCCCCCGACCGCGTAGTAATTCCTGTTACCTTATCACAACAAGTGTGCGTCGACCATGGGTAGAAGCAAAGTTGGCATGCGAAGCTAGCAACGCCTATCTACTCAAACTAGACGACAAAGAAGAAAGAGTAAGCAATTTTTAATCTTAAAGTTTGAAAGTAACCATTTCAGTAACTTTAAATGTGGAAAACAAGAAATCTTCTTACAATTAAAAAAAAGCGATATTTTACAATATAAAAAATTTTGTTTACTTTCTTTAAGGCTGTTAATAGTCATTGTATTATGTCGGGACAAAAAAAAAAGTTTGTAGCATTTTTTTAAGTGCATTTCAAATAATATTTCATGATCACGAATCCTCTTATGGTCATAGTAGCGCCATAACAGCCTTGGTGTTTCATACCCCACAGAGCACAACTCTCTCCAGGCTCGTCTGAATTCAGTGTTTTCTTTCTCCTAAACTGGTTGCCTGCCAAGTGTATAAGGCTCAATCTGTCCTACTATTTTACCCATAGCCGGGGGAAAGATGAATTCATACCTTTCCCATGGCTATAGGACGTAAATGAATATAATGAACCCGACTGTGATTCGAGCACGGTCATCCATTAATTCTTCCTAAAATAATATTTAGATATTTGTAAATCAGTAAATAGATATTTTTAAATTAGTAAATTTTTAACATCTATTAGTAAATTTATAATATTTATGCTCTGTAGATATGCAAGATGTTTTAAAAATAAAAATAATTAATAAGAACACCGGATTATTGATCTTATTGATCTTTCTCTTTATTATAATATATATATAGATATTTGTACTTAATAGAAATCTTATAAGTATAAGAAACTATACTCGCTCGGAAAACCTTCGGTGTGTTCATTTGCAAATAAACAAGCCAATACCAAAGGGAAAAAGGTATAAAAAAAGAAAGAACCAAGAACATGGACGTTAACCGAAAATAATCGTCCAGCATACGAGTTCAAGGCCCAAAGAAAAAAAACCCGATTCGAGTATCCAAAACAATTAAATAAAGTGCTCAATACAATGTGTAGAGCAGACCTAGTTAAACCTAGAGAGCCAGACAAACCTACCAAGGTTTCACCTAAGCGGATCGCCAGGGAAGGCTTAGTCAGTCCGCTTAGCCAGCCTTCCCTGACTATCCGCTTAGGTGAAACCTTGGTAGGTTTGTCTGGCTCTCTAGATTTAACTATATAGATATTTGTAAATAGATTTATTCAACTATGTACGTATTTGGCTGTACTACTTTTCGCTGTCATTGAAGCAGCTTTATGATTCCATCCTCCCAGAACGTGGCATCTTTCTGGGTGATGGCATGGTCTAAGGGATTTTATAGACTTCCATAGAATCAATGTTCTTCCCATTAAGAAAATTCTGTAGGAATCGAAATAAGTTGTAATCTGATAGTTCAATGTCAGAGGAAGTACGACGTGTGTAGTAGGATATCCCAACCAAGCTGTACGAATTTCTAGCAGGTCTGCAAGGAGAGGTGAGGTTTGGCATTATCCTAATGGAAGCCGATACTCTTCTGATTGCCTAATTCTGGACGCTTTTCATCAACTGCTATTTTAAATTATTTCAACTGGGAACAGTGTCCGTCTGAATTCATGGAATGAAGCTCGTAATACACAATGCCCTTCCAATCTCATCAAATGAACATCATCACCATCTTCGAGTGAAGACCTGTTTTTGGAGTGGTTCACGGTAGCTCATTTAATTTTACCAAGGATCGTTTTCGCTCTACATTGTTGTAAACCATCCATGTTTCATCGGCTGCAATCGTTCTTTTCAAAAATGGGTTGTCTGAGCAGGAAATATTCAAATGTTTTCCATTAGATCGTCTGGCATACAACTATCGTAGCGATTTATAGATGCAAGATTTTACGAATGCTTCTCAGCGCCCATAAGCGGAATATCTCCGTCATGTATCATGTCATGAAAATTTTTAATTAGCATTTGGATTTAGTCGTCATCCACAATTGCAGGCCTGACGGAACGTTCTTGGTTCTTCAGATCAAACTTTCCATTTCTGAACCAAGCGAACCACTTAAGATCTACTTACTCTCAGCTTCGGCACCATCCTCATAAACAGCACATATCGTTTTTACTATTTGTACAGCGCTTTTCCTTTCCGGAAATAAAAGAACACCAAATGAAGAAAATGAATCACGTTTTCTTATATTTTCACTTTTAACGTTACATTCGTTTACGCGCAAATACACTGGGAAAAGTATGAATCCATCTCTTCTCTTCAAGCTATAGGTTGAATAGTAGAAACGGAAAAATGATTATCTAAAAAAATGATAATGCAATATCCATTCGCAAAAAAAAAAAGAATTATTCTTCCAATTCAAATTTTGCTTCGACTTTAAATAACCCAGAGAGGGTTGATAAGCCGTAAAAAATCTCTCAATCAATCTCCTAGCATAAAAAAATTAAAATCCACAATCTGCATAGGAATCGTATAAGAAACGCATTTAAATGTTGCATTTCAGTATATATATATATATATATATATATATATATATATATATATATATATATATATATATATAGGATAAAATATAGATTAAATAAAGATCGGAATCCGAGAGAATGACAAAATTGAAACATTTATCAATGTAATATTTATGAAGGCTTCACCAAAGAGTTAACGTTGCTTAACAAGTCAAATGCACGTGAAGCCTGACTGGTATTGTTCTTTATCCTATCATATATATATATTGGAGGCATGTTGGAGTAGTGGATAACGACTCTGGTTGTTGATTGAATAATCGGAGAGCCGCGTTCGAATTCCAGTCGAATTACATTCACTTACGTGCTAATACCCTTGGAAAAGGTATTAATTCCCTTCTTCTCCAGCTATGGGTTAATAGCAGGACAGACTGGGTTCTCGTTGTATCATATCTACGGACGATAATGGTTATGTCCCCATTCACCTAAATACAGTAGTAAATACTGTATGTTGGTCTGCAGATGAACATTCATTGTGGAATTCACTTGCCTGCTTCTTCTACGCGCCGTTAACAAATCTTATATGTGTTTTCTTGTCCTACGTATTGATTTTAATTATTCTATTCAGTAACCTTTCCTAGGTTTCAACAGATTTAAGAATATAATACTTCAAATGTATTAATACAATATTTAAAAATATTAAAATAATATTTAAAATAGAGCATTGATAATATATACAGAAAAAATGATTAATGCCTCACTGATATTGAGTAATTTAGCGCATAAATGTAGCATAACTTAAAAGTATATTTTATCGTATATATATATATATATATATATATATATATATATATATATATAGAGAGAGAGAGAGAGAGAGAGAGAGAGAAATTATTATTTAACTGTAAATGATGTTGTTTTCCCCGACTTCGAAGTTTCTTGTAATTATCCATTCATCAAAGGAGTCTGTTGTTTGAATAAGTTTATTTCTAATTTGTTCGCGTCTTTTGTAATTGAAAAAAAATGAAAAAAAAGATCGAAAATAACTTATTTACACAACAATCCTCATGAAAAATGGATAAGTCCAAGAAACTTCAAAAATCGAGGAAGCAACATCAAAAGTCATATTTACAGTTAAAAATAATTTCTCTCTCTCTCTCTCTCTCTCTCTATATATATATATATATATATATATATATATATATATATATAGATAGATAGATAGATAGATAGATAGATATTAGTGGTAAATATACACATACATATGCAAAATATATAAATATATATACATAGGTGCATACACATACATGTATATTTTTTTAATAAAAAATTCCAAGAGGATAGAATCCAGGTAGAACTCAATGTCTAGGACAGAGTAAGGATATAATAAAAACATTGGGATACATTGTTTATTTGTTTAGATGGCTGTATGTAATTGTATGGAGATGTAAGTTTTTATGTATATATGTTTATGTGCACGTATGTGTATGTCCGTATGTATATATGTGTGTAAATGTGTATATATATGTAGGAGTGTATGGATGTATGTGTATATGTATGTAAGTGTGTGTGTATTTATGTATGTATATGTATACATGTATGTGTATGTATGTATGTATGTGTATGTATCTATATGTATATGAGAATATAGATATATATATGGATATATGGATATATGTGTATGCGTGTACATGTGTATATATATGTGTGTATGTGGGTACACGCCTATATGTATGTATATGCCTGTATATGTTATTGTGTATGTGTGTATACGCATGTGTTTTTGAAAATAAAAATATAGGTCCTTGCTAGATTAGATAATCGTTATATTTATTTTTTATATGTTTATATTTGATTTGTCACCTGTAGTCGATATTAATTTTGTCAAATTTTCTTAATTACACAGCGGCCCTTTCAGTAAATGCCCTTCAGTTTTAGTTTCCCCCCGCCCCATCTCTCTCCTCCACCGCTTTTTCTTTTCCTCTCCCTCCCTCTTCTTCTGATCTTTAAGATTAGATCGTCTATATTGTGTGTGTATGTCACCACAAAATGTATCCATTCCGGTTATATCTTTAATGTATTAGACATCCGACAACATTCACATTTCTCTCACTTAAATCGTCTTCAACTCACCTCTCTAAAACTCCTCTCTGTTAAGTTTTAATCTCCCACCTTCTCTCGTCTGTTACCCCTCTCTTTAGCTCTAACATTCGTCCCACACTCTCATACATACACTGTCTCTAAATTCTATTTTTATTTCCGGAGTTGTTTTTTCTGTTTTCTTTTTGAATTTGTAGGTCTGATGAATTGGATCGTATTTACGATTCCAATGGAATAAATTATGACCATGGAATATTAGTGTTTAAACCTTTTTTATTATATATATATATATATATATATATATATATATGATAAAATATACTTTAAGGTTATGTTACATTTATGCGTTAAATTACTCAGTGAGACAGCGTATGTAAACATAAATATAGCCTGAAGATTGCGTTTCGCATGAAACCGACTGTCGGCTCTGGGTGTTGACTTTATATATATATATATATATATATATATATATAATGAATTCTACGTGTTCAGATACCATCATTTTCTCTGTACAGTTAATTTCCGGTGTATAGTCAGTGAGTAAAGACAGGGATCAGCTTTTCAGAAACTGACTAGTCTAAGAAGGAACTGGAAAATGATTTTAGAAACAATAAAAAAAAGAATATATAGACTGCCATGTAATGATTCCTGTAAGGTAAGGAAAGCTGAATAATTTCCTCATAAATAATAAAAAAGAAATAACTTAAAGCAACAAAAATGTTTTACTGGTAAGTGTTAAGAATAGCACGGTGAGAACATGCAACAAATGATGACATTCTAAGGACATTGGGAATTATAGATAAACAATGCGACAAAGACAGGCTGAAATTTGGATGTCACATAATGAGGAAAGAAAGTTTGGAGAATTTAACTCTCACAAGACGCAAAGAGGACAAAAGAAACAGAGGAATGTATAGAGTAACTTGACAATGCTGAGCAAAACAATAGAGGAGCAAATATCACAAAGACAACGATGAGACATAAAAAGCAAATATTGCTGAAAGTAACAAAAATAGGAAGCTGTGGTGGGCCACTGTCGTCAACGATTAACAAATAAAACAAATAGATGAAGAAACAAGCGTCAAAAAGAAAGAAAAGCGTCATAAAGGAGCAAGTATGTTTGAAATCAACAATTGAGAGGAAGCTGTGGAGAACCACTATCGTCCACCATCAGAATAAATAAGACAAATAGATAGAACACGTATCGAAAAGACGAAATGGAGTAATAAAGAAGCAAGAAGATGTGGAGAACCTTAATCGCCCAAGTCCTGAAAGAGAGAAAGAACGAGAGAGAGAGAGAGAGAGAGAGGGAGAGAGAGAGAGAGAGAGAGAGCAGAAAATGTAGTTATTAAATAAATTGATCGAATCACAAAAATCAGCAAAATCATGAAACAGAAAAAGATTGGTTGGAATAATTTCCTTTTAGTCTGGCAAAAGACCGTTGGTTTAACCATTTGACACCTGACCACCGCTTTACCGGAGGTAGAGAAAATGACGTAATGCCCTGCCAACGGTTAAACAGTGGTAAAGAAAATTGACTTAATGACCAGCCATCAGTTGAACAGTAGAAGAGAAAAATGACGTAATGCCCAGCCACCGGTTGAACTGTGGGTAAACACTTGCAATTATATTTATGTCTACCGTGAAACATTACATACCAATTATTTGCGAATTTTGACCCAGGAGCTCAGGCAGAAGGGTTAAAATTATTCAGGAACATAGGGTTCAAAGGGTTAATATTAAGACTCGTCGTCAAGGTGTGTGAGAGAGTGGTAGGAGTTCTGATCCCCAAAACATCATATGACCCCCGCACACACCCTACCTCGTGAAACTGATGCGAAATAATTTAAGTGTGCTAATTCTTAGTCGGATACCCCACCCCCTGATTAAACGTTGTTCCTTCACTTCAAACAGTCTGGCGACAGGCCTGCTAATATTACAACAAAAGTCAAATCGGTCTGTGCAAATTATGAAGATGTGTGCAACTGTTTCTAGAGTTTATAAAATTTAAATCTGTTTTTTTTTTTTTTCTTCTTTCAATGTGTTCATCTCTCGTTTTCAAAAAAGGTGCTGGTAAATTTTGCACATCTAGTATTGGATTTCAGTTGACAAAATACTGATTGTTTAAATAAATCTTTAAATATTTAAAAATTAATACAACAAATATTTTACTCTTTTCACTGTTACTATTGACTGCAGCATCTTACTGAAGGAATTTATTTGTAAAACTATAAACAAAAAACAAAAAAAGATATCTGATAATATATCAAATTATATATATCAAAATTGTAGTTAAATTTGCTAAAGTTCATATTTATTTCTATTTGGTATTATTTTTCCCCGAGTACTTTCGGATGTTTCGAGAAAAAGTAACATAAAACTTAGTCAATTAAGGAAATTGAATAAACTGACTGACATAATGGGGGGGGGGGGAAGTAGAAGAGGATTCATAGCTCTCCCAAGCGCACGGAAGTAAATGTAACGGATTTGACTGGAATTCGAACTCGGCCTTCCGATTCCTCAATCCGAGTCGCTATCCATTACTCCACCAAGCCTCCTATGAAGGACTCTTCTCAAAGAAAGAGGTAATTCGGTCACGAGCTCTTCAAAGTTCATTTATAACAGTAAAAGTAATATGGTGTGAGCTTTCGACTTTCTTAAATCATCATCAGGGTAGGTAGGTAGAAAAAATTTTCTGTGTGAGTTTAATAAAATGTTAGAAATTAAAATAAATAAATAAATATTAGAAACTGTCTATATTTCTGAGATGAGGTATTATGTACATTATTTACATTATTCGGACTATTGTCCTCATTTTTGTCGCCATATTTATTACAACGTTTCGGCCGTTGTACTCTCCGGCCTTCTTCAGGTGGTTGGAATGTCGAACTTAACCCTTTATTTCGCTCACTGGGGTAGACTGTTCTAGTTCCACGTACAATGTTTGATGGATGTCAGTTATCAGTTATCTCCTGTTAATTTCCCGCTCCAAGTTCTCCACTGCCGGGTATTGAACTCACAGTCTTTGGGTCCTGTTACTAGATCTAACTAACGCCTTTATCCACTGTACTATGTGACCTTGGGTATGGTTTTGGTGATTCACTTGCATCTAACCACTGACTGATTCTCTTACTGTTGTCCATTTCTCATCGCATGTAATGATTCGATGCAAAAATGGTTCTTTTTCCCATGTTGTACTCATACAGTAAGATTACTTGATATTGTTTCATTGTAATCATTTTCATTGGGCTTATGAGTAACAATATATGGAAAGAAACATTATCTGGAAAGAAAACAGGTCAGGAATGAGTTTTAACCTTCTTAATATATATATATATATATATATATATATATATATATATATATATATATAAGGAATTTACTTCGTTGGACGACCAGATTAACAACCAACCAAAATTGCGTTATTTCATGTGTGGCAACCTAATATTTTAAAAAACATGAAGCGGAAAGGTATTCAGTACTCATTCATAAAAGGCGTAGACGAAAACCTCTGAGGAATGTACATTTCTAGTAAGTTGGTTCAAAACAGCTGTAGGCAATTCTTGAACGTTCTAAGTGGTTAATTTTCTTGGGGATAATGGTAACGTTTATCAGTTCTTTGGTAATTGTCATCGCAGAAGCAAATACTAATGCCGAAAATCAAATAACATTCATCAGGGATATTGGAAGTAGCCTCATTTGTATAGAGCCATCTGTAAATAGCCGATAAGATTCAAAGAAGAATCAGCAATATTACTGAGAGCAACACTGATTGCATCGAGAGAAATTAAGTCCAGCTGTCAAGTCTGGAGCAGTTTTCCTTCTATTTCTTTTGCTCTCTATAATCAAGTGTTTATCTTCAGTAGCAATTTTGATTTTTGATGCTCCATTTTCTAATTGCCTTTGTAAAGAATATGCGTCTCTCGAAATCTACAACTTGGAAATTTTTCTTTGAGAGTAACCTTCTCTGAAAAAAAAACAAATTTATTGCTCTTACTATTTACCTTTGTACTCTTTGATAAAATCCAAAGAAGAATCAGAAATATTATCGGTCCTGATTTGGCTTCAGTCATTTTCCCACCGCCGTAAATTTGCCTCTCTCTGTCTTTTATATAAATACTTTCATTGCAATTGTTCGGATGAGGACTTAGCTATGGTACCTAGACTTTTTTTATTCTAGGCGCTGTACTAGACTGGCATCGAGATCTCACCGAATTCTCCTCTAGCATTTTTTCTCACCTCTCGCCTGTGGAACCCTTTTCTCGCTCCATGCTTTCCAGCAAACTTTAATCTTGCAAAAATGTATATGCCATGTGAAACGCTATTTACTGCCTTCCTGATTACTCTTTCCTCTTCCCGCTTATTATTAATGTTTCTGTTCCTAATTCTTCCACACCCTGTAACCCTTTGTGTCTTAGTGGCTTTACTCTCTTGCTTTGGGTGATATCGATTAAAAAATAGATCATTAGTTCAATGATTCCTAGGGGAAGAAACTTTGTCCTACAGTGAACTGTCCTCAATCTGGGGTTCTTCAAAAGATTCCGAGCAAGTACGATTGTAAGAATGACAAAGGGCCAGCCAAGGATTACGCGCAAAACGTTGTTAAAAGATCTCCAAACAGAGTAGACATCAGTTATACCTCAATTTGCCAGTAACAGATTCTTGTAAGCTTGTAGAGCGTGAAAAGTATTATAAAAAACACACATGGAGGAATATCTTCAGTTTATAGTTGTAAAGAAGAAACATATGTGGCGTAGTTTTAAGGCTAGCCTAGTAGCGATGTAATTTTAATGTGAATACCTACTGTATATCTAAATAATAAACTGTTTATATTAGGGATTTCAAAATGGAGATTTTAAAAGTATATATAAATATATACAAAAATATATGAAACAAAGTGGGAGGGAGAGCAAGGATAAGGAAATATTATTACTCTCCCTACAATGGTGGGTTGAAAAATATAACAACAAAAAGGATTAACCAGTTATTACTCTTCAATTTTCAGAGACAATTCACGATAAAAACATATATGTGCACAATTACTAGAAAAAGGGAGACAAATACTAGCAGAAAATCAGCAGTATAAATATCAGAAAAATTAGACCTAGCAGCCGTTCTTCTGCTTACAGAGGGAAGGCTGCTTAGACTAAAAATAAAGGGTCACAGATGTCCTTTTTCGATTCACCATTTTACGATGAATAGGTTTTTTTCCTTATCCGTGCTCTCCATCGTTTTTGCTTTATATATTTTTGTATAGATTTATATATACCTTTTAAAACATATCTTTTAAAAGCCATTATAAATTTGTTACCCAATTTTGTATTATTTACGTATTTTTAAATTTTAATTATATTAGAATTACTGAATACATATATATATATATATATATATATATATATATATATATATATATATATATATATATATATATAACAAAATGCATATTTGGGCAGCAATCATTCTTATATATGTATATATAATAATAATAATAATAATAATAATAATAATAATAATAATAATGGACTCTCCCGTCGGTTTCGACGTATGCGGATCTGCCAGCTTATTGATTCAGTTATGAAAGTTTATGCGCTAATCTTAAGTGGCATTTAAGACCCGCTAGTGATTTACAAAGGAGGCCACATATGGAGCAAGTGTGAGGATTGTGAGATGAGATCACTGTTAGATTGGTTGACCTTTTAGATTTTGCTCTCGCTTGTTGAAGATGATTCAGACAAGCAGATTGAAAATTGCTGAGTCCACTAAAACACGTTGATCTCCATTCTACCCGCTCCAAAGCTAAGCGCTCAAGGGTGTTATGTGGTATATTAACTGCTGACAAGTTGCTTTTCAGCTTGCCTTTGTATCTTAGCCATGGGCGTCCTACATTCCTGTAGCCCTGATCTAACTGGCTGTACATTAGGATCTTGGGTATCCTTTCATCAGGCATTCTCAAGACATGACCAGTCCACCGTAACTGAGACGGTATGATAAAAGTCTCGATTCCTCCAATATTACACCTATTAAACAGGTCTACGTTAGATGTCCTATCTTGAAGCTTAACTCTACAGATTGCACGCAGACAGCTTTTATGGAAAACATCTAGATGGCGTATATGGAACCTGTATGGAGTCCACGACTCTGAGCCATACAAAAGGATGGTAATTACAACAGCTCTGTAAACCTGAATTTTCGTATCTAGTCGAATACCCCGCTCATTCCACAAGCGATGGCGAAGTTTGCCAAAAGCACTGGTTGCCTTAGCAATCCGATGCATGATTTCATCATCTAAAGTTCCACTGTAAATTACTTTGCTAACAAGATAGGTGAAAGACTTTACATAGTTCAGGGGTTTGTCTTCTACTCTCAATGGTCTCTTTGGAAATTTGTAGACTGATGGTTTTTGTTTCTCACCACGACTACTTCGGAGTAGGACAAGGTTGGTGCATATATATATATATATATATATATATATATATATATATATATATATTTCTATTTCATTCATATATATATATATATATATATATATATATATATATATATATATATATATATATATACGAACTTAGTGGTAGTGACGGAGTGCAAAAACTCTCTTTACATTGCCCCAAGCGCTTTCGGCCACTTCTTTCACCACTTTCAGGGAGATTTTGCTTTGGTGTTATTAGTTAATTCGTGTTTTGACTATTAGATGTATCATTTGTTTTTTTTGTTTTTTATGCTAGTAGGATCGTTTATTAGGAGCCATCGAGTGTTGGACATAGCTGGAATTCGAGTTAGCGACTTTCTATTTTTAAAAGACTTTCAGCAGGCCGCTCCCATTACACAAGGTGAGGTTGATGGTGAGGGAAAGATGTTTGGTGTACGGTGCCTCTCTTATAGTGAAATGTTTACGGCAATTTGATTTACATAGAACTCTAGTGTTTTCAACCAGTATCTTTCTTAAGGGTTCTCGTAGATTGTGGGTTGATAGGTGTTACTTTTTTATGGCGCTGATAAGTGACATTTGAGTCGTCTACCCAAGGAGATGGTAGTATGTCCTATATAGGTAATTGATATATAACTAGAAGCACAATCTTGTACTGGGCAATGAAACTGATACACAATTTTTGTCATCGCTAGTTTAGATTTGATGCAGTTATTTTGATTACTGACAATGTTTACAGTTTTCCATTTTCTATAATATATTATGGATTTTACAATTTTTTCGGGAGTTACAGCAGAAATATGATGAAGAAATCAAAAACCATACAAATAATACATCTCACAGTTAAAACATGTAAATCAACCAACAACATTAAAACAAAGCCCCCTTGAAAATGGCTAAGGAAGTGGCCCAAAACGCTTGGGACAATGGATGATATAGCCATTTTTGTACTCCCTCAATCCCACCAAACGGAAAAAAATGTAAGAACGTTGGAAAAACTAAATAAGAAATTAATAAAATTTTCCTTGTCTGTCATATTTAACAAAAGATAAAAATGTAGATATACACTCTAATTCAAAAGTTTGACGCCACCCCTAGTAATCTTTTAAATTGGCCCCAAAAGTAGTTGTTTCTAAGAAAATTATTATATATGGCTAAAAAAAGTGAGATATGATTTTTTATTACAAATTTTATTATGACAAAAAGAAACAAAAAGTTTACGATTAAATTTTGCTCTCGTCAAAATATCCTCCTTTAGCCTGGATTACTGCTGCACAAATTTTTGGCATTCATTGCAAAAACTTTCTCAAAGTATAAGTTTGATAATTGATTCCATTCTTTTTCAATAATTCTAAGAGCACTTTTTCATTTTCTTCACTCTTTTGTCAAGTTCATCCCATGCTTTTGAACTAGTATATATATATATATATATATATATATATATATATATATAAGTGAACATTGAAATCAACACTCAGACTGTTTCATGCTAAACGCAATCATTGTGGCCCGATGATTTCGTTTAGCGTGAAACAGTCTGTCGCCTCTGAGTGTTGACTTCAACGTTCACTTTTATATTTACATACGCTCTATTCCTGATATTGAGCACTTTATTCCATAAATATGGTATCCCTTAAAACTATATTTCTTGATATATATATATATATATATATATATATATATATATATATATATATATATCCCGCGTGCAATAGCAAAATTGTCCAATTATTAGATTAAGCTTTGAACCGTTGTATTTTAGAAATGATTAAAGATATCTTACTGGAATTCTCCGAGATTTTTATGACACTATTGAACTCTACTTTTAACAATAATAACTTGAATGGCAACTAGGAGAACGACAACTCTGAATTCAAATATGGAGGGTCGCACAAAGCCTTTAATCAAATCATATGTGTGGGTGTATAGCTGTCAGGAACTGAATTGCATGACCCTCATACATCGGAAAAATGACGGGAGAGCCCAGTATATATAGATGTGTGTTAGGCTATAGGCCACGGTCGATTTTCGTTTCATTCCGTGGACATAAAATTTATATGAAAAATTTTTACTTGATTTCGGGAGTTTCGATGCCGTAGAGTCTAAATCTAAAAAGTTCTCCAGGTGAGAATTGCGCATTTTTTTATAAATTGCATTTTAAATTGAATATTTTATCGGTAAATCTAAGCATAAAAAAAATCAAGTAAGGAAGGTTATAATTGAGTAAATATGACGTTTCTTAGGCTAGTAGTTATCTCCCTTAAATTCAAAAATTTTAAAATACTATGAAAATGAATTCCCCGAATATTTGTGCAATACATTTTGAGTCAATTAATACGAATGAAACAATTATTTCTTTTACTGAAATAACTCTTATGTGGCAAAAAGAGTAGGCCCTTTCCTACCTTCAGTTTCAATTGACAGCCTTCAAAATGCTTTATTTAAATCATTTTGTGAGATCAAAACAAGCATTACTGATTTGGCTATGACCATGATCAATATGCACTGTGAAAGTGACAACCAAAACACTACTCCAATTCCAGGTTGGACAGGTTTCAATATTCTTTTATTACAGGACCAAATACCCCCAAAAAGCAATATTGGATATTTGTCTGTGGTCAATGGTAACCCAACTCAACTAAGTACTGTGAATGCAGTATTTTTGAAAAATCTTGCTATTGCTGATGAGCTTGAAACTGAATGTATTGTATTAACATTTGATCTTACATTTTATGCTAAAGCACAGCAAGTACGTTGGAATGATGCCATGTATATGCAAAAACAGTTGTCAGACTTGGTGAGTTCCACACCTGCATGTCGTTTCTCAGTGTCATTGGAAAGCCTTTTGAAGATTCAGGGCTAGCTGATGTCCTACTTGAATCTGGAACAGTGGCACAAGGATCACAAACCTGGAGTCATGAAAGGCAGGCACTATAATCGAAGTGTCAGAGTCATAAAAATTATGTCTGAAGCCTTAAGGAGGAAACTCCTATCTACTTTTATTGAAACACAAAGTGAAGAAGAAAAAGCTAAATTCCTTGCATTGTCTAAAAATGTATATTATGCTTTTCCCAAAACACAATTCCAAGATCTCTGCACATCAAATGATTTTAAAGAGTTTGAAAGCAAACTATCCTTATTTATTCAAGAGAGATGCAGACAATTTCCAACTTTTGCATTTTGGATGAGTTACTTGAATATGGCAGATTTGTTTTTAATTTTATTCATGCTACACGAACAGGAAATTGGGCCCTTCACCTTAAATCAGCAGCAGAAATGGTACCTTGGTATTTTGCATATGACCATTTGAACTATGCTAAATATCTTCCTGTTTATATCTATGAGATGCTTGCTGTACCAGATACCCACCCTGCAATAGCAAATCATCTTGCTGCTGTGGATTTTGTAGTTCAGCAACAAAACCAGTACCCCTTTAGTCAGACGGCAATGGACCAGACGATTGAACAGACAATGAATAGAGATAGCAAGACCAGAGGTGGGAAGATTGGATTCTCAAATAATGACAATGCTGTTCATCGTTGGATTTTATCTTTTAATCAACGTGCTCAAATCTCTAAAAACTTTACTGAAATGGCTGGAAAAGGAGAGGGCTGCCATAATAAAAAATACCCGAGTAGTTCTCGATATCAAAAGAATGAAGCAGATATTCAGAGTGTCATGCAGACAATTGAGTCTATGCAAAATCCATTTGCATATTGTGAAAAAGAATTAATTAACATTGCATCTTGCCAAGTAGCATCTTCTGAAATTAAAGATGACATTTTGACAGCACATGAACAAGGCTGTAATATTTCTAATCAGTTTGTTCAACAACGACTAATTTTGAAAAATGTGGAGTTGAATGCACTATTAAAATCAATGAAGATAAAAACTTTTAGTGATCTTCAGAAAAAGCATTCACAACAAAAGAGCAAGAAGGAAGCAGATTGCTTGAAAGCAGATAAAGACCTTCTCACTAGGCTTCTTATAGTAGCAAGAACCCGAAAAGTTGACCTGGAAGAAATTTTTTCACATTTCCTTTCAGAGTTCCCATCTAGCCTAAGTAACATTGATGGTTCTTTGCAGCGTACCAATAAAGCTGCATTATTTCATTATTTTCTTATAAAGTTTCCTGATATGAAAATTAACAATATTCCAAAAAATGCAGCACTGATATCAGATTGAATGTCAGTAATACAACAGCTTGCAGACCATGTTCCATCAAGGTTTGGTGAGCTAAGTATTTATGTTTTTAGATATGTAATCAAGCTTGCTTCTACTTATATGTCATCAAGAGTTGACTTTGTCTGTGATAAGTACAATCCATGGAATATTAAAGACTCTGAAAGAAGACGCCATTTGATTACCCCATGCCACCTGTTACGTGCTCTGAATGAAAAACAGAAAACACCGGTACAATTTCGAAAATTCCTCATGTCTGGTGAAAATAAAGAATCCCTCATCTTATTTATGTTGATGCATTGGAAAAAATTGCCAGCAGAAGAATTTCATGGAAAAACTGTGATTGCTTCATTTAGCCAAGGATGTTTCATGCTGTGTCCTCATAGTGACACAAATGAAGTAATCACAGAAACTTTGCCAGAATTAACAACTGACCATAAAAGCCGATATCCTTCTTTTGCTTCATGCAAAGCATGCATCAACTTCTTTCCTTCCATTATCATTAAGACTCAGATACGGATGTTTTTCTTCTTTGCCTTGCTCATCAAAATGAATTAAGCTGTGATTTATATATGGCTACTAATACCAACCGATCATCTTGTTTGATTTCTATTAAATCAGTTGCAAAGAAATGTGGACCTGCTCTTTCAAGTGTCTTAATTTCTTTGCATGCATTCACTGGCTGTGATACTGTTAGATGCTTTAAGGGAAAGGGTAAAATAAAACCCTTTGAGTTAATGAAAGAAACAGAGGAATTTCTTCAAACTTTCACACTTTTAGGCTGCAACTGGCACCTGACAGATGATTTGTTCCAGCAACTAGAAAAATTTCTGTGCTGTCTATTTGGATAGAGAAATGTTTCTTCTGTAAATACTGCTCGTTTTAATATTTTTCATATGTCTGGAAAATTGGATAATACTCTACCACCTTGTCAAAATAGTTTACGGTTACATGCAGAAAGGGCAAAATATCAGGCTGTAATTTGGCGACAATGTCTTCACATTAATATTAATTAATTAATGCAACAAATCATGGCTGGAAATGTGAAGATCAAAAAATCGTTGTTCATTGGAGCAGCCTTCCTAAAACTCCATCTACCTTGATGAACTTAGTAAAGTGTAATTGTAAGAAGAACAGCTGTAACTCCAGGCGTTGTTCTTGTGTTCGTCAAACACTGCCTTGTACCAACCTTTGCCAGTGTATAGATTGTTTTAATTTACTTAAAAAAATAATGAAGTGCAGCAGATTAATGAAATAGAAGATTCTGACTCCTCAGAGGGCGAATGATAAAATGAGCTTGCAGGATTAGAGGACAATCAATTATTTTTCAATTCATTTTATAAATGTATTACTTGATAACAATTATTACTGACATAACTGAAAAAAACTCTTATTACAATATTTTTTTATATATATAGTCAAAGTTAGTCTAAACATTAAGATTTCTATATCAGTCAATGTGTATGTGTGACAAAATTACATCAAAAAGTAAATGGCAGTCCAAAATGAAAAGTCAATCACCAGAAGTATTTGAAAACAGTTATTCCATCTATGATTTTTGGAAGGCACAAGATTTGGAAACATATATAAAGGTTTTTCATTTTTTTTTATCAAATTAATGTACATTGCAATGTTTTACGAGGTTATTCGAATTTGAGAAACTCACACGACAATAGAAAGTAACGTTTTCATTGTTATGGCTTTATGCAAGTCATTTTATTTGTTGAAAATTCCTGATTAAATAGATTAACACATAATATAAGAGCATAGATATATCAGCTTCTTGTTGATACACTTAAATGTGCTAAAAAACTTATTTAAAGTTCGTTTTACATGAAGTAAACCGTGAAAATGGACTTTTTCCGTAAATGACACACCCTGTATTATCTCCCCTTTCCTGAAGCGGTGCGCACATTTAGCCTGGAGATCTCTTCAGATTTGAAATCAGCACGAAAAATACTCCTAGAAACACTTGAAATTTTCTCATATGAATAAAATGTCCACGAACTCAAAATCTAAGCCCTTTTTTGGCCTCTGGCCCATAGCCTATCTGTGTGTGCTGATATACAAACATATTTTAATTACCAAACTCTCCCTGTATATTTATGCTAACATGAAAACATGTTCAGCATGCAACATACACCTCGAAAATGTAAATACGCATGTCGAACCGTAAAAAAAATCATTTAGAAATAATAGAAGCATTGACATTATTTGTTAAAGAAAGAAAACAACATTTAACAACATCAGTTATAAACAAGGACATAAAACTCTATCCGATCCGTATTCGGGAATTAAAGTATGTCTGTCTCTGAGTAACTTACAGAACATTTGCAATTCAAAATAGCTGAACGAACATTCATTTAAAAAATTTCGTAAGTGAAACAATAATCTTGTTTGCACACAAAAAAAAAACACAATGAGAAACTTAATCGATATACTATGTCACTGATTTTAATGAGACATATAATTGAGTGGGACTACTGACTAAATGCATTATATATATACATATATATATATATATATATATATATGTGTGTGTGTGTGTGTATGTATGTATAAAAGTCAACATTGAGGTCAACACCCAACGGTGAGAGTCTGTTTCATGCTTAAACGCAATCTTCAAGATGGACTGAAGATGGAGTTTAAGCATGAAACGGAGACAGTTGCTGCTTAGTGTTGTCCTCAAAGTACATTTTTATATTTACATACGCTCTATCCCTGATATTGGGTATAGAAGATACATAAATATTGCATAGCTTAAAACTATATTTTTATCATATTGCATATATATATATATATATATATATATATATATATGTAGTAATGATAATAGTAATGATAATACAGATTAAAAATATGTGAAAATTACGAGAATTTAATTTATTTTTCAAGCTAGTAGAACTTCTGCCAAATTATGTCCAATATATAACTAGATTTATAACTTTCAAATCAGCAAAGGTTCAAGCAACTTATCCGATTGACCGACATCAGAGTTTCGCGAGGAAACGTTCATCAGGGCCAGATGTTTAATAAATCTTCTCAGTTGAATTTTTGCTGATCTATTGAATATATCTAAAGAATTAATGGGTCCTGTTTTTAATCCGACATTTTTTATTACTTCAGATATTGAAACGATTAGTGTTTCTATTATTTTAAAACATTTTATTAATTTAAATATTATTTTCCTTCTTTTGAATAAAAGTCCATTAATTCTTAAGAAACTGCTTCATTTACGTTTCGAATATGAAACTGAGCAGATGTGACTTTCAAAAAGGTAAAAGATGCTTTAATGCAAGTCCAATTTTGTTTAGCTGTAAGGCTCTTTTAAAGCATGACGGATCAGATGGAACTTCCTCCTAAGATGCTTCTTAGGACTCAGATCCGAATCCGGCCGAGAGGGAGGCGCATTTTATTTACTAAGTAAATATGGATATCCAGTATATATATATATATATATATATATATATATATATATATATATGAAATGGATTAAGTCCGACAATTATTAGGAAAGCAAATTACTGTCTATAAACAACAAATCCTCGACGATCTTTCCCGAACGATCATATCTACTCACGAAACGTACCTTAACGTAAATATTGACAACATATTATGAAATGGATTAAATCCGGCAATTATTTCATATATTTTCTGTCTATACGTTATTTTAATAGATACAATTTATTTAAGCAAATGCTCTGCTTTTAAATACCAACCAGACGCTTCTCTATAGTAGCTGACTGTTACAGCACGTCAGATAAATTGACGGTTCTGTATAGGACACAGGTTCGATTCCTGACAAAACGAGAAATTTATACAAAATAATCCCTCCTACGCACAACAAATTACTCAAGAACAACATAACCAAAACATACAAAAAGGCACCCAAAACAATAGAACACGATATCAATAAGGAAGCTAAAACAATCGCCCCAAAATTAGACCTAGATGACCAAATAAGTTGTATGAGCAAGGCGCAAGCCTTTATCACACTAAAAGACCATAAAGAAAATTTCAAAACCAATCCTGCATGTAGACTCATAAACCCAGCCAAAAGCGATCTAGGTAAAATAAGTAAAACAATACTAGAAAGAATTAATTCTGAACTTAGGAAGAAGTTAGGAGTAAACCAATGGAAAAATACAAAAACAACTATTGACTGGTTCCACAGCATAAATAACAAACAAAATTGCCAAGTCCTACAATTAGACATAAAAGAATTTTACCCATCCATAACAGAACGCATGTTAGATAAGGCCATCAACTTAACTCAGGAACAAATGATAATAAAACCAAGCGAAATCAACATCATTAAGCACTCCCGTAAATCATTATTATTCCACAATGAAGAAGCATGGATAAAGAAAGATGGGATATTTGACACTACAATGGGAAGCTTTGACGGTGCCTGGACATGCGAAATCATAGGTATTTACTTACTACACGAACTGAGCAAAATAATAGATAGAAATGACACAGGACTCTACAGGGACGACGGTCTCATAATCTTAAGAAACTCTAACAAGCAAAACACAGACAAAACTAGAAAAGCAATAATAAAGATTTTAAAAAATAACGGATTCGACATAGATATAAAAACTAACCTAAACGAAGTAAATTTTCTAGATGTTACCTTCAACCTAAGAAAAGGCACATATAAACCATATAGAAAACCTAATGATAAACCACTCTATATATACACATCTTCCAACCACCCGCCTTCCATAATCAAACAGATACCAAAATCGATTAACCGCAGGCTTTCCGACAATTCCTTCAATTTAACAAAGCTAAGAAAGACTATGAAACAGCCCTAAAAAGATAGCGGATTCCCAGCAACACTCATATACTCACCACAGAACACAAAAAAGGCCAACAGGAGAAGAAATATCATATGGTTCAACCCACCGTACAGCAAAAACGTAAAAACAAACGTAGGAAAAATATTTTTCAAACTCTTACACAAACACTTCCCGGAATCAAGCACCCTACACAAAATATTCAACAAAAACACAGTAAAAATCAGCTACAGCTGCACCGAGAACATGGCACAAATAATAAAAAAGCACAACAGGAAAATTATCAACAAACCACACGAACAAAATAAACCCACGTGCAATTGCAGAATAAAGAACGAATGTCCCTTAAACGGAAATTGTTTACAAAACGTAATATACCAAGCCACGATAAAATCACCACATAATGAAGAAAAAGTATACATAGTAGTAACTGAAAGATCTTGGAAACAAAGAAATTATACACACAAAACATCTTTCCCAAATAGTAAATATGCGAACAGTACAATGCTTTCTAAGTATATCTGAGAAATTAAAAACAAAACGCACATCACACCAAAAATATCTTGGAAAATAAGGAAAAGATCATCAGCCTACAACAACTAATCAAAAGCTTGCAAACTTTGCTTGGAGGAAAAAATAGCTATCATTACTTTCCCAGATCAAAATAAATGATTAAATAAAAGATCCGAGCTCATTTCAAAATGCAGACACGAAAACAAATTTTTACTACGTTACTTAAAAAATTGAAAACGGAAAAAATAAAATAAAAACAAATAAATAAACAAATAAACAAAATAACAATAAAATAAGCAAAATTAATTAATCCAAACAAATTACTAAATCACACCTGTTAGAATAGACGAAATAGAATAATAATAATAATAGTAACAAAAAACAAAACAATGAACCCAAATAAATAAAGTAAATAATAAACAAATTAGCAAACCATTATGACCAAAATATTAGTTAGACTAAAAAATCAAACCAAAAAATCGAACGAAAAAAAATCGCTATAACTGTTATATAACGATAAAAAATAAAAATAAAAAATAAAAATAAAAATAAATAAACACTACGATACTTAAAAATCGAAAACCAAAAAGAGAAAATATACAAGTAAAATAAATTGACCTAAATTCATCCAAGTAAATAAATAAACAAACCAATCCCGATAAAGTTACCTTTAGAAAAAACAAATAAAGATAATCAACCCAAATAAACACAAATTAAAAACTGTTCCTGCCAAAATAATAGTTAGAATAAACTACAACAATCAACCCCAAAGCCGAATAAATAGCTTTAATTAAATTCTCAAAACAAAACAAAACTATTAAATAAGTGATATAAACAAATTTTTACTACGTTAATAAAAACACCGATAAAAAAAAAAAAATAAATAAAATAAGAAACAAAAAATAAAAATAAACAAAAACAAGCAAAATAATTTAACCCAAATAAATAAATAAACGACTTCCGGTAAAATAACAGCCATAATAGAATACCCACAATGCACCACTGACCCGTATATATATAAATAGCCGAGAAAATAACAGCACACGTGGCCTGACGATTGCATATAGCATGAAACAGACTGTCGCCTCTAAGTGTTGACTTCTATGTTCACTTTTATATTTACACACGCTCTATCTCTGATATTGAGCACTTTATCCCATAAATATAGCACACCTTAAGACTATATTTCTTCATATATATATATATATATATATATATATATATATATATATATATGGTACCGGTAATAATCCGTTGGTATATATTCCAAGTGGATCCTAATAATATAAAATATTCAAGCAGATCCACAAAAAGATCTCAGTGTATTTATTATAACAGACCATATAAATTATATAATAGAGAAATACAAAATTACCTCATTAAATTATTCTATTTAAGCTAGACAATATCCGCAACGGCTGCGTCTTCTTCTTCTTCTCTTTTTAAATATTTGATTTTTTAGTTTCAAACTTTGCATCTACACACCATTTGAGTTGAAAAATACTAGCGTAACCATGTAACGTAACGTACCATGAAAGTATTTTTAGAAAAGGCAAAGAGAAGCTAGGTTACGGCGGTGGGAAAGTGAGTGAAGCCGAGATGCTAGGTGAGGACCAATAAGATTGCGGATTCATATTTATATTTTATCGAGAGTATCTAAATGTATAGTAGGAACACCAGACAATATGTGTCAGCAATATTCAAATTTGAAGTTTTGATTTCTATGTCCACACACGCAAAGACGATCTCTCTCTCTCTCTCTGTCTCTCTCTCTATCTATCTCTCTCCTCCTCTCTCTCTCTATATATATATATATATATATATATATATATATATATATGTGTGTGTGTGTGTGTGTGTGTGTGTGTGTGTGTGTGTGCGTGCGTATTGGGCAGAACCTTTATTTTAAACATATTTCCTTAAATATGGCAGACAAGAGGAAGATTTAATTAATCTTTTCTTTAGTTTTTCCAGCCTCCTTACGTTTTGCCGTTTTTAAAAAGCAAGGGAGTAGAGAAAATTTCCATAATTTCCATTGTAAATAAATGGCCGAAAGCGCTTGGAAAATGGAAAAAACGTAATTATGCTGGAAAAGCTAAATAAAAATTTAATCAAATCTTTCTTGTCTGCCATATTTAATGATATATATATATATATATATATATATATATATATATATATATATATATATATATATAAAATAAAATCCACGCGCAACGCCCTACTCAGGTTTTGACCTTACGGTTTCGTCAGGGCAGTTACTTGTGAATGGTTAATCCGAAACGCAATTCATTGCCGCTTAAATAAATTAAGAAAGCGTCACACATTAGAGACACCAGAAGGGGGAGAAAGAGTTTGGAGGAACCGGAAAGAAAACAAAAAAAAAAAAGGAAAAACAAAAAAATAATAAAAAAAAACAAAAAAAATTGTTCATCCAGGCTCATACTTGCTCAGAGTATATTTACTGGTATGTCAACATTTCGACATTACCTCAGACCGTTGGTTTAACAGGTTGATTTTATCTGGGTACGTCTCTATGGACAACTTTTCTTCCTGACAAAGCCTAAAAATATTATCAATACATCTGTAAGGCTTAATTAACTCTCCTTAATACACTTCATTTTGTGTTGGGGCTTTTATGGTATCTTTATTTCTTTATATATGTATATATATATATATAGCTAATATTAGTGGTAAATATACACATACATATGCAAAATATATAAATATATATACATAGGTGCATACACATACATGTATATTTTTTAATAAAAAATTCCAAGAGGATAGAATCCAGGTAGAACTCAATGTCCAGGACAGAGTAAAGAACTTCTCTGTTAAGGTTTAATCTCCCACCTTCTCTCATCTGTTACCCCTCTCTTTAGCTCTAACATTCGTCCCACACTCTCATACTTACACTCAATTCTATTTTTATTTCCGGGGTTGTTTTTTCTGTTTTCTTTTTGAATTTGTAGGTCTGATGAATTGGATCGTATTTACGATTCCAATGGAATACATTATGACCATGGAATATTAGTGTTTAAACCTTTTTTATTATATATATATATATATATATATATATATATATATATATATATATATATAATGTGAGTGTATATATATATATATATATATATATATATATATATATTGTGGGAACATTATTATTATAAATGAAAATAAAATATGAAATAACAATAATAATAATGAAAATTATAAATAAAATAAATTTTAAACCATGTTTAAAATAGATAAAACAAATAAAAATAATAAAATTACTCCCAGCATGCAACAGGGACTGTTCTTGTCGGAAATACGGACATCCCGCCAAGAGACGTGAGATTCAACCTCTTTTTTCCCCAGAATTGTCGAGATGACAACATGTGTATAACTACCCTCTACTTGTGGTATTACGGAGTAAGTTACCCCCTTCTATAACATGAACCTTATCACTATTGTAATATAAAACATACACATTAATACACATAATTACATAAATAAAATTGTATAAAACTACCATACAATTTACCAGGTTTATTTTATTGTTATGTATGTTTGTTCTGTTTTTCCTCGTGAACACAAGCCCAAACTTATGACCACATGATGTGTGTGAATATACCTCCACAATATATATATATATATGTGTGTGTGTGTGTGTGTGTGCGTGCGTGCGTGCGTAAGCATAACAATTCTCTTGGAAAAAAAAAGAATGAGAAAATAACCTGCGTTTAAATATGTTATGTTTTTTTTTTGTTTGTTTGTTTTGGCAGTTATGGATAATTCAAGAGTTGGCAAAAATACAGGCAACTGATCCACTTCGTTCGAGTGAATGGTGGCTGGGACTTAATGATCGTAAACAAAGAATGAAATGGGTGTGGACTGACGGCACACCAGTGGATAACACCGCCATGTAAATATAATCTCTTTCGTCCTTTCTCTTTAGGACAATCTATATTTGTGCTTTTGTCTATAGCATTTTTCTCTTACTTTATTCGCTCTCCTCTAAGATGCATGTTTCTACAAAGGTTTTATAGTGAGACTACCACTCCTTTAGGAAGCAAGAAATAGGACTCATCTGTCAGCCACGTCTGAATAACTCTTGGGGAATTAGGGATTTGGCGTTTTTTCCTATTGGCCATTTGCAGTGCAGAATCATTAAAACTTGAACCACTCAGCACATGGCATGACAGCAGTCAGAACATGTTAGCGGCGACAAAGTGTGAAGATCAACAAGAGGAGTTCTAGATACAAGACGAAAACAAGTGTATCTTTGTTCCACAATCAGATGACAGGGGCTCATTTGATCGTAACCTTTAAAATCACTTTTCTCTTGAGCGATGCTGCATAATTACATATGAAGACCTATCTACAGAATGCACTGCGTTTTCTATTCATTTTTTTATATTACTGTTTGTTTTCATTTGATTTCCACACACGAACACACGGCATTTTTCTTGGGTTTTTTTATTTATGGTCAAGTCAAATACAAATGTCAATAAGGATTTCTTTACACTACAGACATATTCAAAATTGTTCATACCTCTGTGCATTTTTTCTTAATCCTTTGAGCCTTGCGTTCCTGGACAATTTTAACCCCTCTGTCTGGGTTCCTGAGTCAAAATTCACAAGTGTTTAGTTACAAGTGTTTACCCATCGTTCAACCAGTGGCTGGGCATTAAGTCATTTTTCTCTACAACCGTTCAACCGGTGGCTGGGAATTAAGTCATTCTTCTCTACCACCGTTCATCCGGTGGGTGAGCATTACGTCGTTTTTTTTCTACCATCAGTAAAGCGGTGGTCAGGGATCAAAGGGTTAACATTTTCCTTAAAGAATGCATTTTTCTGACCCACACTGACACAAAGGAAATAGAAGAAAGAAAAAAAAGTAACATATATAGAAGAAAGCTCACGTCACATTGCAACACCGCTTCTCGTACGATCACCGAAGTTAAGCAGCGTCGAGCCTGATCAGTATTTAGGTGGGTGAAGCGCTGTAAGCTTGGATGTGCGGGTGTTGTTACGGGTAACGGCTCGGAATTGGAAATCGGAGACCCGAGTTCGAATTCCAATCGGATTCGTTATATTCACTTAAGCGCAAATACGCTTGGGAAAGGTATGAATCTATCTCTGCTCCACCAGCTATAGATTAATTATTCGGACTTGTGCCAATAAATCATTATTATATCAAAAAAAATTCTAAGAATCTAAAAAATATTTTCTGGCTTTAAATAACCTGCAAAAGATTGATAAGTCGTAAAATATAAATAAATTAATCACCATAGGCATTTTCAAATTTATTTATACCTATATCTGATAAAGGAAGTGAACAATGCATTTACATTAAAGTGTTCCCAATTTTCATTAAAACATATATAAACAGGGTTAGTGAAGTGCAGTGTGGTGTTTCAGGACTGGAATTTAATAGCGGATTGCATTTGCAGTATTCGGAAATAGAGTGAAATCATTTTCTATGGTGAAGATTAAAGAATTCAGAGAAGAATCCCGATTAAAATTGTGACTATTTCAAATATGTTTATTTTTATGTGCTAGTTCCAATAGTTCAAATCATTATCAAGAAATCTATGAATGATGACACCGCATTTGTAATTATGTCGATATAACAACTATATCCAAAACTGTTATGGATATGATCAGAATCAAGAATGTCCATAACAATAATTCTAAAGCAGGTATATATAAAATAAACTGTCACAACTGCTCCTAACAATATATTGTGGAGACTTGCAAAAAAAAAAAAAAAAAAAAAACATATCTATGAACACAAAAAGCATCTTGTACATAATTTATCAAATGCATTTGTCTAACGCAGAAATAATTTCAAACACAACTTCGATCTAAAGAATGCTACACTTATTAAAAGAGAAAACAACTTACTTGGATGGAAGGTTCTTCACAGTGTCGCCATCGAATCTGGCCAAAATGTAAATCTGCACACACGATTTTTTCAAATGTCTTATTTCTTAAAAGAAATACACCATTCCAAAGCCAATATCAATGACCATATATTTTTTAAATTAAAAAGAAAACAGTAAAATCAAAGCCT